>JBCJKH010017253.1:0-12592 GCA_039877255.1 Loriculus beryllinus
TGGTGAGGCACTGGAATGGGTTGCCCAAGGAAGTTGTGAGTGCTCCATCCCTGGCAGTGTTCAAGGCCAGGTTGGGCGAAGCCTTGGGAGGCATGGTTTAGTGTGAGGTGTCCCTGCTTATGGCAGCGGGGGTGGAACTAGGTGATCTTAAGGTCCTTTCCAACCTTAACTATTCTGTGATTCTTTGATTCTATTCTTCAGCCTGGAGAAGAGCATGTTCTGGAGAGACCTGATAGCTGCCTTTCAGTACCCAAAGAGGGCCAACATGAAATCTGGAGAGGGACTTTTTTACAAGGGCATGTAGTGATAGGACAAGGGGGAATGGCTTTAACCTGCCAGAGGGAAGATTTAGAGTAGATGTTAGGAAGAAATTATTTTCTGTGAAGGTCGTGAGGTGCTGGCTCAGGTTGCCCAGAGAAGCTGTGGCTGCCCCATCCCTGGCAGTGTTCAAGGCCGTGTTGGATGAGGCTTGGAGCAGCCTGGTCCAGTGGAACATGTCCCTGCCCATAGCAGGGGGTTTGGAACTGAAAGATTTTTATGGTCTCTTCCAACCCCCAAAATTCTATGATTCTATGTTAAATTCATTTTTTCCTACTCAGCTTTTCTCCATTGGCTCTGCTGCTAATAACAGATACTCTGCGATGGTTCTATTCTCCTTTTCAATCATGCTCAGTAGTTCCATTCTGTACTGAGGTAATTTCCTGGAATTTGAGAGGAGGAGGAGGAGAAGTGCTTCACTTAATGCTGGCTACTGCTTATGGGAGATTTTTTTTCTTTCGTCACTTTCAAGTTTCTAGAAAGTGCCCCATTTATTGAATATTACTGGCCAAATGGGATTTGCATCTGTGTTCCATAATTAAGATAATGCTTAAAATATTCCCAGGAGCAGGGATGAATCAGATACTGTTGGTTTTGCTATGAAGTTTTCAAAAGATGTTGTGGAAGACATGGCTCAATTATTCAGTTTATCAGTAAAGCACCATTAAAAACATTCATAATCTGAATCACTTAGGACATGAATAATATGTCCCTGTCCATGGCAGAGGGATTGGAAATAGATGATCTTTGAGGTCCCTTCCAAACCAAACCAAACCATTCTATGAAGGAATGCAGTTAATATCTTGTGTTTGCTTAAGGATCCTTTGTCATTCCTACCATCCTTAGGAGCTTCTGAATTTTTCCTTTATGTTGTTATATGTTAACGTAGAAGCACTGTGTGCTTTGTATTGCACTTCTAAAACAAAAATGGGTGACCTTTTGTGCTTGTGGCTAGAGCACCAGAGAAAACCACAATGCCATAATTTTGTGCATATCTTTAAAGGAGCAAATTTTCTCCCTGAAGTGTTCCAGAACTTCTTCCATGGTAGCCAACAGATATTTAAAGTTTTGGCCCTGCATCTCTATCTTGCACTTAGATATTTCTTACTCATCTAAGAGCAGGAGATTGGTCTTGAGTCTGAGCTGGGAATACTGAAGTTCTAAGCCAGGCTGTAACCTAGCATCTTCTACTTGCCCTCCATGTGAGCTTGAGTAATTACTTATCCTTTCCATGTGTAAAAAAGGGTTTATAATAGCTGTTATAAGACGCACTAGTTCTGCTAGTTCAATATTAACTGTTGCAGAAATTAAAAATCCAGAACTATTATGTAAAAACTAGGAACAGTCTTTCAGTAGAAACATTTTTTTCCTAAAAAGAACTTTCAGCCACTATATTATATAGCAAGGAATTTTATCTTTAGGGATATTGTCTACTTAGCTGAGGCATTTGTACGGCTCAGTTACCATAGTATTAGACTAATCACAGTTTGTAATGAATGTATATTCACACAGGCAGTTGTGTGATAAGGAGGTGCTATAATGCCCAATTTACAAATGAGCTGGGTGGAAGGGCAGACTTTGGGAATTTCCTGCACATTTAATGGGCACTCAAAAGCATACTTACTTACCTGCAGTGTGGATGGGCACTGGCATGTGGAATGCAGGCTACCGCAATGTTCACACGGTCCTCTTCAAAGTGATGCCATGTAATCTATGTCAAACTGACATGACAACCTGAAATGCTTCTTAGAAAGACTTCAGCTCTGAGTACTGCAGAAACTGAACAAGGCAAATGTGAGCATGTGGAGCTAGGGCTTGGGAACCAACCATGTCTTGGCTGCTTATGGCTTCAGGCAGATCAGGTACAGAAGAGGCATAGGCTGAATTACTCACTCAATACTGAACAGAAACACTGGTAAATAAGCAGGTAGAGCCCAGCTTCTGGGTTTGAATCCTAATCAGTATAAAGACTATTTGTGTTTTTCTAGAACTGTATTTAAACTTACTCTTTGATTTGATTTTTTTTTGTATACATTAAAACAACAGGAAGCTGATACAAAAATCTTAGAAATGTTTTCTGGGAATACTTCAGGAAAGTGATAGATACAAAGAACTGATGATACGTTTGAGAAAAATGTGTCTTGGTCACAATCCTGCAGCAAGTTCCGTGGCAGCACAAAAGCTGTGTTCATGCATAAGACAGCTCCTCCACACCACACTATGTACATTTGTGTCTATCGACTTCTACCATATAGTTTCAAATACTTCCCAAAATATTTCACAAGAGCGTCCAGAACAAATGGTCAGAAACAATTACTTGATGAAGGATGCTGTGTTACTAATGCCATTCTGTAATTAACTGCAATAAACACAAATCTTTGTAGGCAGATAGTCCTACAAAGAACCAGTACAACTAACAAAAAATGTACACAGTGTGTTTTTCTTTGTCAGAGTATCAAATATTTGAATGTACTAAAAAAAAGAAAGGAGGGATTCCCTTGTTAGCCTATCACAGTGACAATTACGCCATGCTTCTTTACTGTTTGAACTGATTGTTCTTTGTGTCGCTCCCATTCCTCGTCATCTTTGTCCAGATCAAAAGTTTCTGGGTAAATGGGCAGCTTGTCTTTTGGGCATTCCTCATAATAACTTCGAACATATTTTCCGACAGACCATCCTTTGTATTCCTCAGGCATTTTGCATTCGAGGCCATTGTAGTGAACATTGTAGTGATGCTTCAACCAGTAGAACAGATAATGAATGTTGTAATCACATCTCCAAGGGTTGTCTCTCAGCCACAGTATTTTTAGAAAGTAAAGATCTTCTAGTACTCCATATTCAAAATTCTGCAAGCTGTTGTTTGATAGATCCAGCTCCTCTAAGTTACTGAGGCCTGAGAAGGCAGCTAGTCAATAGAAAAATGGTTATTGGTACCTCATAAAGGCAAGTTAGAAAAAAACCATGCATACCTGCAATGGGAGAAACATTTTTGTAATTATACATTTATTCATTTAGGAGGGGCTAAGGGCTACAAAAAAAAAGACTTTTCAAACTCTGAACTTTAAAATATGTCTTGAACCTTGAGAAGTGATGTATTGGTATAAATATATTGACATTAGGGGAGTTATATTGCTGGTAAGGTTATAATATTCTTAATGGGCATGCATGAGTATAGAATAGGTACGGTGAAGGCTTTATTTGCTTATAGAAGTTGACTGTTATTGCTGTGGTACAGTAGAAATATGGGAATAGATTATGTATTAATGTGCAGGGCTAATAGTGTTTGTATGCACATGTGTATTTGTGTATGCGTGTAGAACCTTTAAATTAGTGTTTTAAGATATGGAAGATAATAACATAGAGCTTCATAATAAAGCTTCTGAGTCACATTTCAGAGAGCAGTTCATACTTTTTGCAAATATACCATTTCATTTAATGGTGGAAGTTATATGTTGTGATTTTTAACCCAAAAGTTTAAATACTTTTCCTTTGTCTTTTACTTTATTGTCCAATATTATTTAAAAGCAGCCTCATTATGTGACAAGTTTTCTTTGATTCAGCAAAGATATTGAAAACATTGTTCAGCTGTTTAGCATTTTGGAAGTCATTAGCCTTCAGTCTGCACAATTAAATTTTGCGCTTGCTTGATTTATTGTTAGGATAGGGCAGGTGAAATCAGTGTCTCTTCATTGACTTCCACGATTAATACATTTCAGTGCAAACCTTTACTCTATGAATTGAGTGGTACAAAAGGTAAAATTTGAACCAGCATCTCAAATTTAAAATCCTTTTTCCCCACATTTATATCTGATAGACATTATCAAAGTTTAAATTTAATAACACCAATCACTTTTTAATGACTGTTTTAAATTATTCTTACCAGGATCAATGTAGGCTATTCCATTACCATTTAGGTTTAATATCTTCAGTTCACTGACATCATCAAATTCTTTGGCTCGTAGTTGTCTAATTTTGTTGCTGGACAAATCAAGTTTAACTATATCTGGAGGTATGTTACCTGGAACTTTCTTTAAATCTTAAAACAAAATGAAAAGGAAATAACTGTGTTAGTTTCAGATTATTCTTACAGCTTAGGTATTACAGCTTAGGTATTATTATTGTCAGTCTAGAATTGTTTCTTGTTTTTTCCTGTTTATCCTCAGTAGTGGTGTCAATATGTTTCTTCAACTTCTGAATGTCATTGCTTTGTTCACTTGCATCTTTACATTTAATGTGAAAATTGCTCTATTCATTAGTGCTTATAGTAAAGACTCTGTGGTTTATATTTTTATTCTAACAGAACTATACTATTTTTTCTCACAGGGGTAGGGTGGGTAGTGAAGATACTATACTAATAAAAAGTATGTATGAAGGGTTTGATCATTTAAGGAAATCAGAATAATTATATAAAATAATGTTCCTAGGTAAATGTTCATTGGTTCTTCCGTAATCAAATGACGGTGCGCTGTCTTACATCCTTTGGTTTATGTTGCCAAAAGGTAAAATGCCCTAAAATTGTATCAGCAATTAAAATACAGTAATGTTTATAGTTCTGTAGTTACTTTATGGAGTGTTTAGCACTGTGGAAGACTATATTTGTTACAGTACTTACTGGTAGCATAGTGGCATTCTGTCTATCTACTCCTCCCTACCAAAGTATCCAAGGACTGTGTGTGTATCCTTATAATGTTCCTTGCTCCTTGCAAGAGTTACAGAAAGAATAGCTTCTAGTCTAGTAGTAAGGGCACATTCTTGAGAAGTGCAGACTGTGGTTTGAATCTTCACAGGATAATGTTAATAAACTTAATCTCTAGGATTATGTTTACTTAATGAGGGTTATAATCGTGGCTGTTGCTACAAGAAAATGAGTGTTATCTCTTTTTTGACAATCTTTGACTGAAAGCAAACAGCTCCTGGATCTGTGCTGAAATCTGTGCTGTCTGTGTACTTTTAAAGTTCTGAAGATGTCTAAAGCAACATGTCAGAGACTTCCTGCTTCATATTTGATTCTGAGCAGAGCTTTGGTATTCTAAACACATAAATATTATAACTACTCCAGCCTGCTCCGGTTGGAGTGCTTCCTGCTAGTGCAGATGTCAAAGTTTCAGGGCCTACTTATCAGCAGATGAATGAAAATAATGCTTGAATTTGAGACTTTGAGAGTTTGTCAGTACTAGAAAGCAGATTTTTTCAGCTGTTCTTACAAATACAAATTCTTTTGTGGAAAAGCAAGCAGAAATGAATTGTGCGTCCAACTTTTGTTGCTTTTTTTTGATAGAACAATCAAAGACATAAGATTCATTCTGAAGTACTGAAAGATCTGGTGTGTATCACTGGTCTGATGGAATATAAGCAAGTTCTCCAAAAAGGAGAAAATACACATGGTTATATATATTTTTAAGATGTTTCTTTCATGAGCTTTCCGACATAAACTGAAAGCTGCTGACCTGTTTTATCTCCTTAGAGATACATAGTTCTGGTATACTGCTTGCCACTTCATTCCCTCCATCGTAAGGGAATAGTGGATTGCAGCTTTTCATGTCATCTTACAGGTTGGGAAACTGATACACCTTTTTTCTGACTCTGAAATCTTGTTCATGTAGATTATACTCCTATTTCTAATGAAAAATCCAATGAAATTGTGCATCTGCTGCACAGTAATCATATGCAAAGGCAGTTAAGTACAGTGTTTTCATCAAAGATTACGTTATGTTCAGAAATCCTAAATATCTGTGGGATATTTGCATCCAGCTGTCAAGCGTATGCACAGTAGATCTGATACTACAAAATATTGAATGTACTCAATGTTTCTGGGCTAGACATTCAGGAAGTCCTGGGCTGGACTTCTTGACCTGACGGAGGGAGTCCTTATACACTGATGTAGTCTAGTTCACTCATGTAGAGGTTGAAGTAACTTTATTCCTTCATTATTAATACTAAAGACAGCAAATAATAGCTTTTTAAAAAATACTGTAAAAGCCTGTGAAACTCCCATAAGGAGCAGACCACACTGAATATTTCTGTGGACTTAGAGGAAAAAGCAACGTTTTTCTCAACGAACGTTTTTGAATATATTCATGTGTTCAGCTCATCTCTTTGACAGCACTAGATGGGGAGAGCCAGAAGGTCAGCCTTCTCTTATATTAAGATTTTAATATATGCCTGGTTTCTGTTCGGTAGCACAGTTTAGTGGAGATGTAAAGTAATAATGGTATAATATAGATTTTATGAAGGATAATTAAGATTACAATTTATAATCTAATAATTAAGATCCTATTTACAAGGAAAGGTAAGGCATGTGAATATTAAGAAATTAGTAGATGTTAGCCACTTAATAAAGCATAAAACATTAATGAGAAAGATGCATGGTAAGACAAAGAGAAAAGGAAGGAGAAAGGAATTTAACAGGTGGAAAAAAGTAAAATGTGGACCATTTTTTTATGCCATACATAGTAGATAAACCATGAAATCAAATACTGAAATTATTAGATCTTTATATTTAGGTATTATGACCTTATACTGACTTCTGAGTGTGGCACTGGCAGGTCCAAGAGTAAGGGTGCACAGAGTAGTTACGTAAATTGAAGTCACTCTTTAAGCAAATAGAAGTTTACCAAACACAATGCAAGATACAAGTGGGCAAACCATAGGGCAGTGTTCTGGTATTGCAGGCTATGCATTGCAAAACTTGGGAAAAAAGCCTCCCAGTTCTGGCTACTTCTAGTAGTGCTTTTTATTTCAGATTTGTAATGTTAAAGAATGACGAATATTTGGTTGTTTGCTTTGTTTTATCACGAGATGAAGTATGGGAAATAAAAGATGAATAAATGTACACTTTTGTGTTGAGTTATGACCCATCTGGTCTACCCTTAAGGCTTAAATGTGGCTTTTAAGAGCCTGAGAAGGATTTAGGAATGGAATAGATCCAAGTGTTTGGAAAACATTTCTTGAAGGCACTTCAATCTTGAAATGTTTGCTGAGTGCTAGGAAGAAGCACATAGGGGAATTATTTCTTTATGAACAAAATCATACAGTTTCTTCTCTTAGTAGAAGAAATCTTGAAACAGAAAATATGAGGATGCAATAGCTCTCCTTTGCAGTCAGGTTCCTTTTGGCACTGTAAGCACAACTGACTGCTCCAGTCCTGTTTCACTGATCAATTCTGTCAAAGTTATCTTTGTGTTTGCACACTGGAAAGAAGAAAAGTCACTCTGCTTTTCTCTATCTGTGCAATAATTTCAGCACAGCTGTAACTTGATTAATATGTTTATAGTTGTAAAATCAGACTTGTGAGGTGTTGATAACTTGTGAGGTGCTGGTCCTTCAGTAAGTATGTGCTTAATATTATTCCTGTTGACTTTTGTTTGATATCTCATACCAGAGCACTAAAGAATATCTGCGGAATCAGGATGGCAGAGTAGAGGTAGAATACAGAAAGAACTCCTACTTGTTGATTGTAGTTATGAGAAAAAAACAACAGAAGTTCTTAAAGTAAGGTGGATACTAGTTCTACATTAATTTGCTGTAAATAGTATGTGAATAAATGTAGTAAAGGAGCAAGAATATTAAAAAATATTAAAATCATTATTTCAGTTATAAGCACAGATACAAACCTTTTCTTCTGCAGTTGAGAGTTGGTACAGGAAACACATACATGTGGCATGAAGAGGAATCAAATTCTGGTTTGGCAGCTTCAGGCTTTTCCCGTTTTATATTTTGGGGGTCCTGCCTGGTTTCTTCACTACACAGCTCTTCAGCTTTTATCTGCTTTAGCTTTTGATTTTTCAGTCCTATTGGATGCACACATTTGGCATAATTTCCCAAATTCCTGTTTGCTGGAACCTGCAGCATTGTAACAAGAGCTTCTAGTTCACAGTTGCAATGCCAGGGGTTATCATAAAGACGTAGGTAGTTTAGACTGGGTGTATAAATAAAAATCTCCTCAGATAAACTTTTAATTTGGTTATGCTGAAGTAAGAGTGTGGTGAGTTTATTCAAACCGAAAAAAGCCTCACTTTCAATTTTTGTTATATCATTCTGTTGTAAATCCAGACTTTTCAGTGCTTTATACTTGGAAAACATATTATTCTTCAGTTTACGAATCCTGTTTCTTGCTAGCAGCATGTGTTTTAAATCCTCTGGCCAATCAGATGCCACAAAAATCAATTTTCTTTCCTGACAATCTAGATATTTCTCATGAAGATAGGTGTATATATCACATGGTAGGGCTTGGGCATTGCGCTTAACAGTGCTAGATGCTCTCCTTAAGATGTTTTCCCTTTCATTGTTTCTCAAACTCCTATTCCTTGTCTTCCTACTGTCAGATGCATTACAAAGAAGTAGTAGTAGTATAATAGTAACTACTTGCATCCTGACATTCAGCTGGCCCCAGCTATTTTCTGTGGCAGCTGTAACTGTTGAAATCTTTGGATAGTCTTAATCAGTGTTGTACAGATCTGAGGAGACACAGCTGGAGTATGTGGGATCCCTGTGCTGGAAGAGAAGTAAAACATTACAATAGATGAAACAGGCATTTTCATAGAGGCTTGAATGTAATATACAGTATTCAGTCAAATAATCATTATGCTACTTGGAACTTCACAGATACTTTGAGGATTTAATGTCCTATCTCTTTCTTTTTGTGTGTGTGTTACTGGTTTTTCCTGTCTCTAGTTTATTATTACTCATTTTTATTAAACATGGGAAACTATATGGACCCATTTCTAACTGATCTTTATTAAAAGGTTCTCATGTATTCAGGAAAATGGCATCAGGATGAATCTTTGTATTTAAGTTCATTTTGGAAAATGAGCTTGAAAGAGGACCTTGAAGATGGTACTTTTGAGCTTTCTGGGTGTCGACCCACTGGAACACATGTAATGCCTATCAACTACTCAGTTATAGACTATGCTCAAATGCTGTCTTGTTTTCAGGTTGAGCCCAAATTTACCATTTATGTATTTACCATACAAATTGACTAGCCCTGCTTACTACCAAATATCTCATATGGCCCACGTCAGGTAGACAAAGTTGACTCAGAAAGACCACTAGCACGAGCCTATCAGGTTCTATGTCATCTGAGTGTAGGCAGAGTGCAGAAGAGAACCTGCTGATCATGGCCATGGCATGCTTTAAACCAGTTCCAGATCTGTCCACCTAAGGAGGGGCAGTACAGAGGGGTAAGCCAGGAGCCTTTGGCTTTCTACGAAAGCTAAACACAGTCTTGACAAATTATTATTAGGGGAAGATAAGGACTGCTGCCCACAGTCAAGTCTAAAATGCCTCAGTATTTTTAGTAATTTTTCAGCCTGTGGTCCCTCCTGAATTTCCCTTAGTACTCCTGTGTATTGCTCTTTTCCTTCATCGTCAGTGAAGTTTGGCCATAAGGTCATCTTTCCTTAAAAGCATTTTAACCCCTCAGCTTGTTGTATTTTCTAACTATTTTCAAGTTTACAAATTTCTTTTGCTAATCAGTATCATCCCATCTGAAACTTTTTTCTCATTCTTCAATGTTTCGTGTAACTACTTAGTTAATTTTTCTCTATGATTGTGGACCTTTGCACCTGGCAAGGTATTGATCTTGAGTGCAGATTTTGTTTCTAAAACACTTTTGGTCAGGGCTCAAAAAAATTTGTTTTTTTTGTCTGGAGGAAAGGTGGCACAGTAAATGAACTAATATCAGGTAAAATCATTTTGAAAGCAAAGAGATTTTTAATTTTTAAAGAAATTGTTAGATAAATTTAAACCACATCTCAACTATAGAGTGTTCTCAGTATTTATGCAGTTGTTAAACAGATGGAGCAGTCTTGTCTACACCTGTTGCTGCATCCCTCTAATCCAAGTTGCTGGTTCCAGTTATTACCTTTGAAAACTCATTGATTGGTTTCTCCATTTTGTTCCTGTAGTTACTAGTTGTCTATCTTCATTCAGCCTCTGTTAGTTCACAGTGTGAATGAGTGTTTGCATAAACAACTTTATCCCTTACATGAAAAATTACATTTTATTTATAACTTTCTGGCAGCTACATGCTAGTCAGTGTAAGTTATTATGCGTTTTAATAACTTGAATCGTAACTGGGATCTTCTGTGTTGTTTTGAACTGTTAATGGTTCTGGTAATGTGGTAGCTCATTCTATCCAGGAGAGCTAGGAAATAGAACTTGGGGCAGGAAAGGTAATTAAAAAAAATATGGAAATATTCTTTCCTCTTCCTTTCCATCTTCTGAGTCTGGATTGTTTTACTAGTATTACATTTCTGCCTGCTAACTAAAGTATATTCAGCTATAATACCAAAATTAGCAACTGCTTTTAGTAGCATGTACACGTTCACATGTAAAGTTATAACTGTGTCTTTTCTAGTTCTAGGGCAAAAAAAGCAATGTAAGAGCTATGTAATTTATGTGGCTTAGCAGCCTTAAGGATGATTTTTATCGGTTCTTTTGATGTGTGCAATTCCTCTCAGTATTGTCCTACTCCTCAAAAAGGCACTGAGTCACAGGATATCAGTGAAGCCACAGTTCCCGTAGAAAACATCATACAGATCTATTGTTGCACTAATGCTTACTGCAATTGAAAACATGTATTTTGTCCTACCGTGTGAAAATATGTTTTTAAATATTTTTAAATATATTTATTTTCACTGTATAAACCTTTGATACAGCATTTTCCATACCAGGTATCCATATATCAGGCCTATTTTAATCATTTCAGTTTAAACAGATCAGTTATTTTGAAGATTAGATTAAGGCAAAAGGTATTACTATGTTTAATGGGGTTTTTTGCATCTTTTACTTGGAGAATAGACTCAAAATTTGACAGAAGAGTGGCTGAAAGGATGTGTGTTTTTTCTAGTGTCAGGCATCTATCTTTCATTATTTTGTTAGAATTGCAGCAGTATCTGCAAAATAAGAGTTTCTAAAAATAATCATTATATGCATTGAGAAGAGACTGTCTCAGGCAGTGAAATTCTCTGAAATTCAATATCTGCAGAAGATGAGCAGGGCTTTTCCTACAATTGGTCTGATGGCACCACCTCATAAACCTATATGAAGAACTGAACTTTGGCATTTCCTAACATCAGATTGTTTAATTAGGTAGCTTTCTGGTCTTTTGGTAACGTAAGACTGAAAACAGCTTGGTTCCTGAGCATGCCATTCGTTGATGGAGTGTAAGAATAGACATTTCCTCAGGACAGTTTTCTCCAATTTTGTATCCTGCTTTTGGGGTTTTTGGTGCTTTCTTCTCAGTAATCTGCTGTGGCTGTGGTTTGAGGGAGGCCTTGATGGACTGAATCTGTAACATGAATTCTTATGTTTGTGTTGTACACTGAGAATTTGAACTGTTCACTCTTAATACGACTGTTTTATTATTTTTATGTGCATGTAAGAATTTGCAAGACTTAAATCTCTCTGAATGCCGGGGACTAAATGTAAGTATTTCAGACCTTTCTCATGAACTCTGATTTCTAATGAGAAGGAAGATTTTTAAAAAGCTGTGTTTATTTGGACACACAATTCTTCCTGATAGAAAGTAGAAACTTGTGGTCTCAAGTACTTTGAAAATGGAATTCAACAGGATTCAGAGATACTCAGTGAAGTTCTCATTTGTTTTCTACAGTTCTAATACAAATTGATATATTCAATCTGAATTAATTTTAATAAACATGCTTCAAAACTTTACCAGTCTGGGGTGGGATTTTTTTGTGTTTCAAGTTTGGTGTTGGTAACTATTATACATTTCAACCCTATATTGTTTTCAGGTTCCTTTGTTCCTTCACTCAGTAATACACATAGGCTCTAAAAACTTCTCACTATATTTTTAGATATTTGTGAGAGCCTTTATTTGAAAGGTGTCTAAGTATGCAATCACCATCATCACTATATATTTATCTGTTCTTTTTCCTTTACCATTTTCAGTTTTATTGTGCTTCTGTTAATTCTCTTCACTGTTTTTCAATTGCCCTTCTCTGATGGAAAAACGATGTTTGACTCTGCTATATAATATTATAATTACAGTGTAATATTTAGAGGTTGTATGCTTCTCAATGATTGTTTTGGTCCTTGATTCTGTTGTTCCTGAAAGAAGACAATAAGTTAAAGTGGGCCAGGGCTTTGTAAAGACTCAAACACTTTCATAACTGTTTATTCTGTTTGTTTTTTGACATGCTTGCTCATATACATTTGATATGTACCAGCAAGCACATCCCTAGGTGGTGTCAGGGCCTGGTTCATGGGGTAGTAGGGACTTGCTGATTGCACTCTTGCCAATACAGCCTAG
>JBCJKH010017256.1:8585-21995 GCA_039877255.1 Loriculus beryllinus
TGTTTTTGCTAAAGAGCCTGTAACCTTCCATTCTAACACTCCAGTCATAGGAGCCATCCCACCATGTTTCTGCATGGATATGTCACATTTTCTTCAGAGCTTTCTAGTGCCCTACTGATGCATACTGGAGGTAGAACAAGCAGGGAGTCTGTGTAATGAATAAGGCAAGGGTTTGAGTAGGAGTTGCCCTTTTAATGTTGCTCTTTGCTGTAAAATAAAGTCTTGGCCATATTCAGCAAGGGGATTGAGAGAAAGGTTAGACCTTCCCCAGTGAGTCAATAGACACTGTATGATAGTGCCAATCATGGAACACCTAACATGACGCTTGCTTTAGGAAAAGTTCAAGTCTAGTGAAGGAAGCTTCCTTAAGCATTAGATTATTTGACTTTCTGAAAAAAAATTATTTATGTAAGATTGGAAATTTCATTCCAGGTACTATTTTTCTCTCCCAAATAAAAGTAAACTTTTAATAAAAAACTGTTGGGAAATGTTGTTTCTTTTTAGTGAAGAGAATGAGGTGAATAGTTCCACTCTTGAGTGCTTCATGGTTTGAACACTTTTCTTAATTTAGTCCTTCTGAATGAACATATTTCTTTGAGTTTATTTCTAAATGAACCAAGAAATTGCAAATGATTCTCTTACTTGAACACTGTTTAGATAAATCTCGTACTCGGATGCTGTTACCTAAAAGCTCATATCAAACTTACACAGATAATTACGGTTTGCACTTAGTCTGTTACACTCATCTTGATCAAATGGATTTGTTCTCTTGATTTTTGAACTGGGCAAAGTAAGTTTGTTCATGTCAGACTTTCATGTGTAACAGGGCATTCAAAACGTAGAAAAATAATCAAAGCAGCAGAGTTTGAAAAATATGAATAGGTTTTAAATGATGCTCAACAGTTTTAAACTGTTTATTCTTTCCACAGCTGCTTGAATTATCACTTGTTAGGTTTGGAAGCTTGTTGTTGCTGCTGAACTGGTAATTAAAATAGGTATAGGAAGATTCAGCTGCTGTGTTACATAGTTAATAGTTGAGCTTAATTCTACTTAAGCAGAGCTAAATATAATAATTATGATTGTCTTCAGCCTGTCTTGTCCTGCCCTAATATTTGTATGGCTATAGGGAGGATCTACAGCAGAATTTCACTATTGATTCCGAAATCATGGCCTTTTAGCCTATGTAAGTCAGAACAAAAAATCATTCCAATTTAGGCTCCTTGTTTAACTACTTTTGCAGCAGAATTACTGTTCATAGATCCATAGTTCCAAAGGTCAGGCTGCTTTTCTACAATACTGGATTGCATTAAAAAACAACGGAACAGAACAAAAAACACAAACCAGAAAAAAAGGAATGTTTTCTCTGTTTGAAGTCCTCCCGATAGCTCCAGTCCAAGGCAGGCAATTAATGTCTGTGTTCAGTGCAAGCTGAGAGGTTGATTGGCTCCATAACATAATGCCATGGTGTTTCTAACTGCTGATTCTAATGTTAATTTCTGGGTTTCAGACTGGAAAATTGTATGTGTGTGTGCATGTGTGAATAATTATTAGGGAAAAAAAAACCAAACCCAAAACTCGCTAAACCCACAGCAAAACAATTCAGAACACATCATATTTTATTTTCTGTGAACGTTGCTATTATCTGTTTTCTGCAGAGGAAGAATATATGGTTATTAATGTAATTGGGCAGTAGCTCAAGGAGTGAATAGAACTGAGATTTCCTCCATTAAGATTTCAATCAAGACCTGATGACTCAGTTAACAATAATAATATATTCTCCATAATTTACTGTCCTTTATACTGCTACAGTATCATACACAAGGAGACTGGATACACCCTGTGTGTTAAATGTGGGAAAAAAATTGGTCTTTTAACAGCTGCAGACTTCTGCTGTGATGTTTTGTTGTTTCTCCTACTCTCAATTTGTGATAATGTCATCTCTGTCAATGGGATAATTGTCAGTGAGACTTCGAAGGTAGCAGCAAAGGAGCCTATTTTTCCCTAACTGACAACTCCCCTAACATTAAGACAAGCTTCTCCTTTTTCCTCTGCTCTTATCCTTGTGATAGAAATCCCAGAAGTTTGCCCCTGCTCATCCTGAACCTTAAAGAAATTCAGGCAAAAGGCAAATGCATACAGCTGGTTCCTGGATGACAAGAAGCTGTTAGTAAGCCAAAGACCAATTTGCAAAGCACTCCAGCAAAACTCCCCTGAAGAAGACCTGCTCCAAACTTTTCTCAAAGGGAGACTAAGCCCTGTTTAGTTCTACAGTGAATGAAGCAGAGGTCCTGGTGGTGTTATTTGTTATTTTATAATTAAAGACTGAAAGGTAGAATGCATGTACAAAAGGGGTATCATTAACTTACTGCTGAGCTCTTGGTGCTGAAAGCTCAGTCCTATCTTAACATGAGCTCTGATCATAAGAATATTTATTGCTGTTTGATTTTGTTGGGACATTATGGATAAATAGTAATCTTTTCAGTTTTGTTTTCATGATATCTGTGTATGCAAAGCTCAGATGTCCTGGTGCTGGTAAAGAAAACACTAGCTGTGCATTGAATAAAAATAAAGTGGCATTTGGATATTAAGTTTCAGCAGTAATATTGAGAAACACTTTACAGAACCATTGCCTTTGTCTAGCTTTTATTATTGTTATTACTATTATTAAAATCCTTTTCAGAAGCTTTATACTGAATTGGCTTACATAAGGGAAATCAGAGCATTTACATTCATTTGGTGGCATGGCATGATGGTTTGTGAAGGCATGCTTTCTCTGCATTTGTGGAATGATTACTGGGTATAGACTGATATTTGAGGGAGTTTGAGGATAAATACTATGTCCTGCTGAGCAACAGCAGTTACTTCACAGGGACTACTTTTTACATGCAAAACAGCACCAGCATTTTGTTGTTACCATGGATTGGGTGCAATTGATATTGCTGCTAGGTCACAAGATAGATTTTATGTCTTTGATTTTTTTCCTTTCTAACTTGTTCTTATGCATTTGGCTATCCTTGTCTCCTGTTATGTTACCTTTATAAAATTTAATTTGCCTGACAGTCTTGGGGAATTTGGTGTAATTTCTATTCCAACAGTGAGTTTAGACTTGGATAATAATTATTTACATTTTCTTTTCATTAGGATTTATCAGTTCATATTTTTTATTCAGAAGTCGTGTAAATAGGCGTTTTGGGGGGTTTTTTTAGCATTTTTCCCCTTGTAAGTCTGTTGAAAACTGTGAAGGACTCAAGAACTGTGCTTTGTGGATTCTTATATGCTTATAGTGGGTGTTGTGCTTACTCTTTAAAGACAGCGGATTGCTTTTAATAGTCCAGAGCATTTTATTCTTGTTTTGTTTGTCTTGCAATCCTTCCATGGGAATAATACTAATTTCCTAGTCTGATCCCAATAGTGTCTGCAGCCTTGAAGCAGATTACTTCAAGACAGAGCGGTAAATGAAAACTACAATGAGATACAAAATGGCACTTGCCAAAGTAGCCTTCTGCCTTTTTTTTGGTGACATTTTTAAACAGAAGAAATTCTGTGAAGCATTAAATGCTGGGATTTATCAGATATTTGTATTCTAATGCTACATGAACAAGCCCGGAAAGAGTCTCCTTGGTCTTCCAAGTTGATCACATGCAGCAAAATGGTCATTTCTTTCCAGCCTTTTCAAGCAGCTTCTTGCTGTTAATGAGAATTTTTTATCCCCACCTCTTGGAGTGGGGGGGAGGTTTTGCATCTCACTGTTTGAGAACTGTCTTCTCATTTCCAATTGAAATTTATCTGCAGATAATGAATACCCATATGTTCCTGCATCAACACTACCCTTCAGTTTCAATAGCTCTTTTCCCTCTTTGCTCTTAACCCCTGAGATATTTACAACAGCAATCTAATCCCTTTTAACTGCTGTTTTGTTGGACTGACTTCTAAATGGTTCACAGATGTAATACAAACTACAGGGTATTATCAAGTAGTATCCCTCCAGAATTACTTTGTGGTCAAACCTCATTAACTATTTGCCTGAAAGGACTTGTTGCAAACTGTAAGAATATACTGATAAAGCAAGCTGATGGTAAAACCTCCTCATATGGCAGGGGGGTTGGAACTACATGATCTTAAGGTCATTTCCAACCCTAACTATTCTGTGATTCTATGATTCTATGTAGGAGGTTTTGCCAATGCAAAAGTGAATTCAAATATGTCACAGAAGGAGTGATTTTTAACGTTTGTTTTAATTGGGAAAATTATAATGGAATTAAGCTGATGGTTTAAATTTTAAAGAATGACAGGAAAATAATGATTAAGCTATGTTACCCCTGCTCCTGAAAGATTGATTCAAGCTGGAATTATGTACAAAGAAAGATTGCGAGGACAAGTAGAGCAATTCCAGATCTTGGTTAGGGGTTGTTTTGTCTCTCCAAAAAAATACAACAGATAGTCTTTCAATTGCAGAGTCAATAAAATGTTTTCTTAGGGTGAAAACTTGTTCTTCAGGATATGGTTCCATTGTTCAAAGCTGGGTTGGACTTCTAATAGAAAGTGGTTTTGCTGCTGTTCTCTATGAAGCCAGTGATTTTTATGAAAACAGAGAAGTGCATCTGTTTTTAATACCTTTTTCTTCCCATCTTGAAGACTTTGGGGTTTTTTAGCGGGAGATGCTGTGGTTGGATGCCTCTTGTACTGGGAGAACAAGTCAGACATCAGTGATGACACCTGACATATGTTACTGCACTATGTAGGTCACTTATGGCTTAATGTGGAAGATGACAAAAGATAATTAATTTTGATTTCATGCTTGTGATTCCTTAAGGAAGACTTTAATGGTGTGTGTGGAATATCAAGAGACATGTACTGAATCACTGCCTTAAAGCAAGAGCTCTGCCTTTTGGCAGCAGTGATTACACCTTCAAATTCAATCCCTCTGGCGAGGGAGATGGCTTTTTTTGTGGTATTTCAATGCACCTTCTCTGCTAGCTATTATGTGAAGTAAGGATGTGTTTCCTTAGTAATTGTGAGAAATATGCTCCTCTTCTAGCAACCAGGAGCTGGGTTTTAGCACACAAAGTGCCTTGGTTTGCACACAGCCATAAAATCAAGGTCTTTCTATTTACAAGAGTAGAATAATTTATGTCACTATAAGTTACTTAATTGCTTCGTTTTTATGTTTAATTCCTAGGGTCTCCGTGTCTACACATTCTATGGTCACCTGCGTTCCTGTAATCATGCTACATTCAACTTGCAGGTAAGCTGTGAGTACGAATTTTGTGGAGTTTTTTTGGTTTCTTTCTTTTTTTAATCATCATGTTCCCTGCTCTGGTAAGTACTGTCATGCTCTGTGTGAAGTAGATACCTCTGCAACTGAATTCAGTAATAGTAATGACATCTAAAGCAGTTCAGTGTGACACACCTGCCAGCCAGAACAGAGTCCCAGGGACTGCTATAATGAAGCTGCCCCATCCTTGTGCTTGCCTCTTTTCTCCTTCGATCAGTGGACAATATCTAAGCCATTCTCCTTTGCCATGATCACTTAGTGACTTTATTTAAAGGACATTTGCTGGTAGTTTTTTGTTTGGGTTTTTTACGTTTGTTTCGGTTCTGTTTGTTGTTGGGTTTTTTTCCTGGATGGTTAATTTTATAGCTGTTGTCTAGAAAGAATCATTTTGCTTGAAATCGGTGACAGGCTCTGATCTGAATGGAAGGGAAGTCATTTTGCAAAATGTTTCTTTGAGATGATATGAAATACTCTGAAATGATCAGAACATGTGATGTGATGTGATGTGATGTGAGGGGGCCTACAAGAATATCAAATGGGGACTCTGGTAGCTATAGGACAACGGGTAATTGGTTTAACTGAAACGGGAGATTTAGATTAGATTTTAGGAAGAGGCTCTTCCCTGTGAGGGTGCTGAGGCACTGGCACAGGTTTCCTAGAGAAGCTGTGGCTGCCCCATCCCTGGCAGTGTTCAAGGCCAGATAGGTCCTTTCCAACCCAAATCATCTGTAATTCTATGTAGGGTTCCCCTAGCTCTCCTGGCCACACTGCTGTTTAAACTGGTGTGGAAGTGGAGAGGCATGTCCTGGCTTCTGCTGCCACTTGCATATCTCCAGGACCATCTTTCCTTAAAAATATCTCAATGGTGTTCCTGCTTCTGTGCTCTCACTGCCATTTTAATTACAAGCAGGGCACGGTATCACTCAAGGAGACTCTGAATATACTCTTCTTGATAAGTATCGGCTACTCGTTTAGCAACTTACACTTTTTTATTGTTTATAGGCCAAACCCTAGGGACTGACATAGCAGAAAGTGTGAGATAAACTTATGTCAAGGAGAATAGGAATTCCTAAAGAATCCTAAGTCTTTCTTGGCCATATGCACCTATCTGTGTATTTGACAGGCACAACTTGCCTCTCAGGACTTTGAAGTGCTGTGTTGTAGAACAAGGAATGTTTAAGAGTAGCAAGAACTGTGGGGGAAATACTATAGCACTACTATAGCACTGTCTTTAACACGAGTATTTACAAAGAGCCTTATGCTGTAATGTGACCTATAGTGATTAACAGGAAGCTGAAACACTGTGTGCTGATAATCTCCCAGACAAGCATGTTATTTTGATAAAGAATATTATAGTTGGCATTAAACTCTAGACTAAAATCATTGGTTGACATTCTCAATGATTGAATTAGTAAAAATGGAAACCTCTAGTTCAGCATTGATTAAACTGAGTGAGGAATATAATTTCAGAAGCTGTAATTGCAGTTGTATAAATTAACCCTGTATGTACTGGAAAAGTATTGAAATGACTAAATAGCTGGTCCTGAGTTGTGCAAGCTACAGTTGCCACATTGGTTAGCTAGCAAAGCAAGTGGTTTTTTTCAACCAGAAAACTTTTCTTACCCTCTCGTGCTTGCCCTCTAAGAAATAAAAACATTCCGCCCTAAGCAAGCTGATTAAGGTGTTCGAAGCAACAACACATTTTGTTAAAGGATACATAATTGATGAAGAAAGAAGGGTTTATGGAAACTAATCAGTGTTTTCAACCATACTTTCATAGGAAAGATTTTGGAGATTGATCGTAGACAGTTTGGATAAAGATGCAGGATCACTTCCGAAGTGGCCAAAAGAAAGTCTAATGGCTAGGCCTGGCCAAGGCAGCTTTGCAGCCAGGCAAAGATTTGTTAAAAAAGTCTGATTTCTTAAGTGTGAAGTGGCAAAACTGAAGGCAGATTGCTGACAGAATCCTGAGTATTTATTTATTTATTTATTTAATAAAAGCATCTGCAGATGCTTTGTTAGAAGTCTTATCTACAAGTCGGACTGCGTGGGTGCAGTAATGGTGAAAGATACCAAGAGATTCACTTTTCTTTCTGCTTAGGATATAGGTCAGTTGAAGTGGGCTCCTAAGGTCTATTTCAGTGGGCTTGTGATAGTCATGTCTCAGGCTGCTTGGTGCCCAAAGGAGTTTTTAAAGAAGATGAAATTCTCATTACACAAAGTAATGTAAATACAAAAACAAAGATACAAAGTTCCATTTAGATCAGCAAGCTGCCCAGGCAATGCATCCAGATATCAAGGGGTATTTTAGGGGAAGAGTATTGGACAAGGAAGAAAGAAAAAAAGCATAATGCATTTATACAAATTGAAAAAATCCTCATTAAACTCTGTGAAACTGGTTAAATCTGTGTTATTTACTAATCATGCTTCTGAAACTGTAGTTAATAGACGTTTGTGAAGAGGGCAACATTTACAGCCAGAACTCCTAACACTGCTCAGATTCCATAATTAGTCATTTCTCTATGGAACATAACTGCCCGTTTGGCACCTGAAACATGGCCATTTGTTGGAGGATGCCATGCTGGAACATGAGCTCTGAAGATACTGGCGGATAGTGCCATTGCCCTGACAGTTGTGGTTGCCTTCTGTAGTTGTGGTTATATCAGGACAGAAAAGACAACACTTTCAGCAGTGTGTATAGATACTGTGGTTTTCCAAGTTGGTTCTTTGCCTGTGGAAAGTTTGAGACCATTTCAGCAAGATCCATACAGCTGCTTTTGAACTGAAAAATGTACCTAAGTGCGTTTTTCCTCCTAAAAGTTAATGATGTCCTTTTTACTCCCATGCCCCATAACACAACTAACTTTGCAGAGACAAATGTTTCAGATGTTTCTTTTCCACTGAGGGCTAAGCCTTTGAGTTGAAACATGTGTGTGCTTATAAGGATGTTTTTTTTAGAGGCCACTGTGCGTGCTCCAGTTCTCTTCAAATGCTCTGAGGGCAGTAAAAGATACATGTGAACTCACCTTACCTGTGGAAAGTAAAGATATCAAATCTAGGGAAAACCAAGGGAGACTGCACCTAAGAGGCAGTTTCCCCAGTTCCTGAATGTTACTGAGATTTGAGGTTGATCCTCTTTAATCCTTGAATTCCATCTGACTGCACAAACGTAGGCTCATGGTGGGCAAAGGGTGGTGGCGGGAGCACCAATGCTACCAAACTGCCTATATCTGGACAGCAAGGCAGGGATGTCCAAGTCAGCCCTGGCCCTCTCCTTCTGTCATGTGGATAATTCTGGGGATGGTATTATGCATCTGCAATAATTCGTGCAAACATGAAAAATCAAACCACTAGCATTTTTACATCAGCACCTGGTTTTGAGCAACAACCAGGAGAAAACAAAGCCATAGCACACAGTACAATTCATACAAGGAATGGTGATCTGTTCTTGAATGTTGGCAGGTAATAAAAAAATCTAAGTATGGCCTAAATAGCATTTGAAGTAAGGTTTACATACTTTGCACAGCATTTTATCAGCTTGGCAAATCACCTATGCTAACGAAGTATAAAGACTGCTGGTTGAATATATAACGAAGTATAAAGACTGCTGCTTGGTTGAATCATTATGAATTTAAATTAGAACAAAATTTCCTACCTTATGTGTGTATGTATGTATGTGTTTGTGTTCAAATAAGGGTATGATTCTCATTCGCCTTTGTCTGTATCTGCCGTGCTGTGTTTGCATATCTGCAGGTTAAGAAATCATTACAGAAGTTACCAAGTTTCCCTACAAGAAAAAGATAGTTTGGGAATTAGAGTTTATATTAGGAAAACCTTAAAGATTATAAAGAATATGCTTGATAGAGCAACTGCCCTATTTTACCTCCCCAAGCCAAAATGCAAACAGCACTTTGGTCATTCTTCCATTGATTCACTGAAGGGCAAATAATGTCAGAGAGTTTTTAAACAAAAACAAAATTTCAATTTTGTTTACCTCTTCAGCAGTCCAGTTGGATGTCAGCTACCATTTAGCTGGGCCAATAATATTGATATTTGATGTCAGTTCTTATTCATTACTGCGCCCAAAATGATGCAGAAGTCAGATCTTTCAGATGTTCCTATGGATGGACAAAAAAAAGCCAGGGACGTCTGACTGCATCTAACAGACACAAACAAGAAAAGAACAGAATGCAAAATCAAACCCCTATCTGCTGTTACTGTTATTTATGTATTCCAAGTCTTCACCTCTTTGCATAAACTCAAAGCCAGTTACTTGCAGAGGTTACCTAGTAATATCAAACGTGTTCAATTATACATGCAAAAGGGATAATAGGTTCTTCCTCTAGTTTATTTCTGTCTCCATGCATAAGAAATATAATTACAGAACTGAATTATATTTTAAGTACAGATTTTAGTATCATTATTTAACTATTTTCAAGCTATCAGATGTTGTTAGAAGTAACAAAGTAAATCTGTTCTGTCTCTGTGTCACGGTAAAGAACAAAATCTGCATCACAATACCCTCATTTCACTTGTTGGTAAAAAGCTCTTTCTAGTAATAGTAAAACTCTCAGAAAACTGCTTTAGAAGCCACTTCCACATCCAGTCTCTGAATTTTTCATGTTATTCCCTATTTTTGGAAGTAATTTTACTGGAATGCTCTCTTCCCTTGGCCAAGCACACTGTTTAATCACTTCCCACCATCTCTGCTGCTATTGTTATTCACAGGCTCCTACAGTTAGCATGAATGTGCTTGTTTTACACATTGTGTGTAGACCAGATAAGTTGTTCTGAAACCACTCTGGAAATGTTGGGTAGATCTATCTTAATCTTGATCAGCGTAAATATTCTTGCTATCTGCCTCTGACATCAGAGTTCTAGTATAGAAGGCTGAATAAACAGGTAAGAATATGTCTACCAGATATCCTAGAAGTAAAAGAATTCCTCCAGCTCTTTCTGAGGAAGCTCCAGTATGTATGGACTTGTCTGACCATGTTCAAAAGGCCAAGGAGGTATGTGATGCATTGGTTTGAGTGGGGATGGCTCCCCCAAGGTGGTGTATCCCTGTGTCCTTGAGAAAAGAGAGGCTTTTAGCAAGGGCTGGGATTGAAAAAAAAAAGCCAAGCCTGATTTTTAAATGTCAGACCCAGTTGGTGTCATAGTTTCTCATCACCATTTCTAGTTTCTTATCAGAGATCATTTGCAAAGAAAAACTTAGTAATAGGTTGTGACTCAGTGACAGAGAAAAAGCCTTTTTTCTTTCACTCATGGTAGACAGTGGTGACCGAGAAACCTTAAGTGTCAGGTTTTAATGCACCAACTGCTGCTAGAACTTACTTCTGTACTTTTAAATTGAGTAAAATGCAATGCTTTTGCTGTCGTTCACCCAAACCAGCATGGAGAAGTATAGATTTGAGAAGACCTTCTTTTGTTCTTCTTCTTGGTGGTAGGTTCTAGGAAAGCAATTCAAACCGATCAGGAAATGGAAAGCGAAAAATCTTACTGTAGCAGTTGCAGGGGGAACCTTATCACTCTCTACAGCTACCTGAAAGGCACATGGGTCCCAGAGGTGGCTGGTGTCTGCTCCCAAGTAACAAGTTATAGGACAAGGGGAAACCGCCGGGGGAGGTTTAGGTTGGATATGAGGAAAAATTTCTTGCCCATAAAAGGAAGGTGGTCAGGCACTGGAACAGGCTCCCCAGGGCAGTGATGGAGTCACCATCCATAGAAGTGTTCAAAAACCATGTTGATGAGGCCCTCAGTGATGTGGGTTAGTGGTGGCCTTGGCAGTGCTGGGGAGGTGGTTGGACTTGATCACCTTAAAGGTCTTTTGCAACCTAGCTGATTCTGTGGTTGACCACTGCTGAAAAAGCTGCTGCCTCACATTCTCTTTTCTTTCTTTGCCATGAAAAAAAAGAAATACAGTTTTCCCAATTTAGAAATGTAGTTTTTTCCCAATATTTGTAGAGACATCACTTTCAGCCTTCTCATCACCAGGTATTACAAGATGGGTATCTGCTTGTCCGCAGGTATTATCTTAAGGCCCTGAGTTCTGTAAGAGACATTGCCTGGTCAGTTTTTTCAGTCCCCTCTTTGTGGTGTGTGCTCTTTGTTGGATCCTCATAGTTCTACATGGTCTTGGTGCTGTGAGTGGAAGACATACCTCAGGTTAATGTGGTAGCTGCTAACACATAGACTCTATAGAAGAGAGATGGCAGAGGGACAGCTGCTCTTCCTGGGGGCAAACTGCATGTACCATGATGGCTGAAAACCTCTAGTCATGGTCACTGAGACTTCTGTGCTCCAGAAGTGGACCACATGGAGATGTTGTAGATGAAGAACACAGGTTAGGAGCAAGGCAGGTGTCTGCCATCATACCATCTCATTCGTTTTGAACCAGCAGTAAACAAAATATTTAACTTTTCTAATTGAAGCTTTTAATCAGTTTTTGCTTTTGTTTAAATATTTGCATGTGATGAAGCTTTGTCTAAATTCTTCATGATACAAGTCTGGGGTAATGAATAGGCATCTGGATTTTAGACATTTCTGTAAAGCCCAAGAGTTACAAATGTGGCACCTTTTTTATCTAGCTTTGACGTAACTTGGTTTTGGGTAACTTTTAACAACCTGTGTGTTTTAGGTCAGATTGGCCCTTAGAAAGATCCTCAGCTGAAACCGAGAATTACCTGACCATACAGCATTCTCTTGTCTGTTTCAGACTTTATATTTACAAATACAAATATATTATGTCCACTTGCCCAGAACTATGAGAAAAAGAGATTATCTCCTTTAATGAGATTTGGTTTGCTGCGTTCTGTGTTCTGCAGTGAATGTGACCCTCTGCGTATACACTACACGAAGCAGGCACTGTTTAGTATGCAAAACTGCAAGCACTGTGCAAAACTTTGCCCTTCTTTCTTGGAGGAGAAGAATTAATTTGTGTATCCTAAGGAATAAGGTTTTTTTTCAAATGCCTCTCGTGGCCCAGCACGCCTGACTTTTGTGTGGCAGATGGACACCGTGAGTCCAGGCCCCAGCATAATTCTTTATTTTAACAGCTGTGTTTAAAACGTGTCCTTTTGCAAACCAATCAAAATCAGAATGCAAAAATCCTTCTAGGTTCTTTTAAATTCTATTTCCCACCTGCAGAACAGTCAGACGTGTCTCTCTCTAAGTGAAATTTCCCAGGAAATTATGTTTTAAAAGACATTGGAAAGCAGCTCACCATCCCTACCCTGTAACTCTCTCATGTGGCAGTCATTTTCTCAATAAATTGAGACTTTATCTGCACTGCTGCTGTTAGCACTGATGTAAATGGGAATCACTGCAAATGCTCAGCGCTAAGTTGTGAGGCCAGGGATCCAGATACGTCTGCTCACACTGAATTTGCTCCCTCCAGCTCACCCAGCACTCCCAGTTTGCTATGTTCAGGTGTAGATGGGGCTCTCACATTCCCTTCTCTGGGTTACCTGATCACATATGCTATGGTTTTGCATCAGCTGCAAGGAGACAGTTAACAGCTCTTCCAACAAAAAGCCTGTTTGTACAAAGCTGCCTTTTCAAAAGGGCTTAAGCTGAATTTAAGTTGGAGAAGTTAAGGTTAGACCAGAGATTTCTGTTTGGTATTCTGTTTCTATAGAATATTGGTATTCTATTTCTATTTGGTAAGAGGACTCTTTGAACTGTTTACCACTTAATAGATCATGGCCAAAGGGAAAGAGGATGCTTGAAACAGTGCTGTATACATGATTGTGTAGTATCAATTTATGTAACATCAATTTATGCAAGAGTGAAAGTAGGGCCAGATTTGAAAAGGCCTTCCTGTTATGAAAATACAGTTTATCTGTAGGTGAATAAATATAACTGTTAGAAGTTACTCGAATATCAGATTTATTTAATCTGAATATAATGGAGAATGCACAGCTGAAGTTCATCAGGGATAGGAATGATGATTATTCTATTATTCTGTTATTCTATTTTGATGTTGTATCGGGTTTGTGTGGCAAGGTTTTGGTCGCAGAGGAGCTACAGGAGTGGCTTCTGTGAGAAGCTGCTGGGAGCTCCCCCCATGTCTGATAGAAGCACTGCAGCCAGCTCCAAACCGGTCCCGCTGCTGGCCAAGGCTGAGCCCAGCA
>JBCJKH010017265.1:0-21164 GCA_039877255.1 Loriculus beryllinus
TAACCCATTACCCCTTGTCCTGTCACTACAGTCCCTAATGAAGAGTCCCTCCCCAGCATCCCTATAGGCCCCCTTCACACACTGGAAGGCTGCTCTGAGGTCTCCACTCAGCCTTCTCTTCTCCAGGCTGAACAGCCTCAGTGTTCTCAGCCTGCAGGAGGTGCTGCAGTCCCTGATCATCCTCATGGCCTCCTCTGGACTTGTTTCAACAGTTCCATGTCCTTTTTATTTTGAAAGTAGGAGGGAGTGATGTAGTGTAAGGGGTGCTGACCTTTAGGATGCACAATGAGCAGGAGTCTTTCTCTTCACATCCAGGCTTGTCCATCTTTCTGTGCATGCGGAGCATAGGAAGATCAGGAGCCTCATTTAGGCTTTTTCTTCACCCCAATTCATCTGATAGCACTTGGAGAGTTAATTTGACCTGAAAAACAAAAAGGAATATAAAAGACTTTTGACTTATCTCCTCAAAAAGGAGGAAAAGTGATTTCTTAGAGCTCCATAAACGAGAAACACACAGTCAGGGAAGGGTATGCACCCTCGTGCTGTCACTTCAGGGCTTTTTCTTTTCGAGCACCACAACTCACCCTACCATAGTGATGGCTTGCCTGTCATCAGTGTCACTGCAGAAGTGACCCCAGGAAAGTATTTGGTAATGCAGCAGTGATGGTGGAGCCTGCTGGGGAGGGCAGAGGAGCCTCAGTGAGAGGACACCTCGCACTAGAAATCAAAGGGCTTGTAGGAACATTGCAAGCCAGCACCTCAGCCACACACAGGCAGGACTCACTTCTGTTCTGGCCACTTCCTTCCTGTGATCAAAGGCAGCAAAGAATTCCCCTCTGCAGAAGAGATGTGTGAAGGATTTGCTGTTGAGCAGCTGCCTCAGCCACCATCTCCTCTTCTGCATTTCATCACTTCAGGGGGGAAGGAGGGAGACAGGGAGAGAGAGAAAATCCTGAGGAAACCCTACCCAGAGCATCCACTCATTAAAACTTCAGATTTTCACTGTAAAACTGCATTCTTTGTTTAAAATCCATAACATCTTTACCAAGAGGTGAAAAGATTTACAACGGAATAGCAATATTGAAATAAAACAACACTGAAATGTCTCATCCCGAGTCGCACGATGTTATTCTGGTTGCACAAAGCTGTACTTTTAATTTGATCAAGCTCTTATCAAATTCCTATTTTAGTTCAACTCCAGCCAGTAATTTCTTTCCACTTTACTAAACATTTCATCCAGCTCCTGTCTGCAACAGGCTACCGCCAATGTCCCACAATAAGCCATGAGAACACGCTGGATTATCCCAAGTTCTCCTCAAAGCCAAGGAACCATGGAAAGATAGGTGCTGTTGGTGTCACCTGAGATGTTTGTCTTGATTTTACTATTCAGGTCTCTCTGTCTATAGGCTCCCATTAATTATATCAATCTCTGCTCACTGGTAGCTTAGTAGATGTGATTATATTCTTAATAGCAGTACCCCCTTGAATTCTGACAAATGCATTTTATGACGACACTTTTTTTGTATCTATTATCAAACTAAAATTCCTACAGCAATTATGGAACTAGGAGCAAAACCAATTTTTTAAGCATTAGGAAAGTATGTACATCCTTTTCCTTAATGAAAATATGTTAGGTTTACTGTAAGCTACCTTGAAAAAGTGACTGTTTCTAATACCCTAATTCTCCTCTTCAGAAGCTCTGTTGAGATTATACTGCACAACATTCTCCTCATTATAATGAATCTTTGGTTGGTTGTGATTTGTGGTTTCTCTGTCTCTGGGCACCTGAGACCATTCCTAATGCACATGCAGTCACTGTTTTGGTGGGGAGCTCCAGATGCCTGGACTGCTTTGGGTGATGGCAATACAAATATCTATCAACTACACAAACTCCTGTTAGCATCTCATATCCAGTCATGGCTTCATGGATCCAGAACAGGAGGAAGAAATCGAATAGCAGGGTTTACCTTCAAACTCCTTGACAGTTTGCACTGAGAACATAACAGAAACATGACAGAACAAGCAGGTTTCTTGTGGCACAAGCCTGGTGGCTATTTCACCCCTTTTGGACTAGGATTATAGGTGTGAGAACACTTGCTGAAACCAGTGTTTGCCAAGCTTGAGAAAGGGCAAGTGACAGCTGCATTCTCTTCCTAAATGTTAGGGTTACTTGCTTTCAAGGGCTTCAAGAACAGCCTTACCAAGAGAACACGCTACTTTTATACAGCCTATTATATCACATTAACAGTGTCCTGATTAGGACTGTGTTTCAGCTTTCAGAGATATTGAGCAAAACATGAATGCAGGGAGAGCTCAGGGATATATGTGTGGGTTATGACTGATTTCCAGCTATCATCTGAGTCACTAAACACCATGTAGGATAATATAGGAGTCTCCTTGCTTCTGAGATAAATGCAGTTCAGTTTCCACAGAGTGATCTTTGGTCAGCACGTTGCATAGGAGCTCTGGTACAGCATCAACACATTTTCTCTGCAATGTGCTTATTTTTCTCATCTGTTTTGTTAAGTATCTATTTAGGTTTGACTTTGTTGACCTGCTGAAAAGCCTATTCTCTGGTGTGGGACTTGCTGCTATGCTCTTGGAAAGGCTGCCTTGGATCTGCTTTGCATCTGTCAGCAGTTTTTATTGATATCTCCTGGTAAACTTCAAAAGTTACATCAGTTCTGCAGGATTTTCTTCATCTTCACACAGTGCTGACAACCAGGCACAGCCCCTAAGCTGTGAAAATGCTCTGTTACTACCATTTATTCTCTGGAGCGAGCTCATCCTAGCCAGATGGCAAGAGGATGCTTTCAGCAGCATTTGCAGTCTGTACTGTGCCTCTACTGCCTGTATGGTTTTTATAGGTGCTCAGTGAACCACTCTGGTGCCCAGAGGACAGATCCTGCTGAGCACATTACTTTGCTCATGCCCATCGTTGGCTAATAATTAACATGATTACCCAAGCAATTGCAGTGTGTTTTGTATGAGTTCATTCTGAGATCTCCATCAGCTATTTCTGGGCATCTGATCATATTTCAATGGGAGAGGGTCACTTTCAAAACTACCATCCTGATTTGCTTGAAATCACCATGCACTTGCTTCCTTATCTTTGCTGCTGTCAGCAGGTCACCAGTATCTCCTCCCAGGCCTTGCTAGCCAGCAGTCAGACAGATGGATTACATCTATTCAGCATCACCAGGTCTATCCAAACATTCTCAAGTGGTCCCAAGGGAAGTTCAAAACCTGGTTGATATTTCTGAGTCCTAGAGAGCTACAGATCTGCTGGAGACCGAAACTATTCATTTTGACATGTCTATTGCCATACAATGCTACACTGCTCAACAGCCAAGTAGCAAGCACTGACAATCCCAGTTCAAGAATAAATCCCTTTGTAGCACTTAAAATACAACTTTATCTGTTCTTTCACAAGATACTAATCTTTTCTTTACCAAGAACACTTCCATTCGAACAGGATGTCTCCCATTCTTATGGTGCATGTGGATATTTGGGAAGCTTTCTAGTAAAGATACGGTTTCCTTACGGTACAGAAGTTCAATCTATCACATGCAAAAACAACTCCCAGAGTAGAATTGTGTCCCACCCCCTTGCTTATATGTTCAAAATAACCTCCTGGTAATGTAGACTATACCAATGTGAGGAAGGAAAATTCTGGCAGGATCCTCCACCAGCATTTGCAGGTATCCATGCTTGTAGGTAACAGAGACAGACATAAAGGACATTAATGATTAGTCAAAGACAGTCATTACAGCAAAGTCAGTTGAAACGTTCCTGGCTTCTGCATCATTATGGGTATATTTAAGTGCAAGCAGTCAACTCCCAAAGCTGGAAGGTGACAATGTCTCTGAGCAGGTTTCAGAAGGGCATTCTGCACATTCATGCTCTGCAGTGGCAATACATTGTCATGTGGCTTTTCCAAAGTCATGTAAATCATTCATGTCTTAACTTGTTAATTTGGAAGACTGTCCACTGGCTCCCTCTGCTTCTCTGCTTATCTCCCTAGATGTGACATTTATTTTCCAAACCCCCGATAAAAACACTGTCTGTATTGTAAGCTGCACAGTAATTCAGCAGCTCGAGTAAATAAAAACAGTAGTAGCAGATGTACAAGTGAAATGGCATCCAATTCCATTCCATCAACCATCTTGGAAAAGCAACCCATGCAGCAAGATTGTTGCACACAAAAAGAATGAGTTACATAGATAAAACTGACTCAGATTTAGTGATAGCTATCAAGCCACTTAAGCACTACCAGGTAATCACTGTTGGTCAGGTGCCTGGAGCTGTTACTTTTCCCAGTGGGACCAAGCCAGAGAACAGAAATGGGAAGGCAATAGGCTCTTCTTCTCACCCCAGATTCTGTGCTTTTCTGTTCCTCCTGTGAAGCTGTTTGAAAAGTACTCTCACATTTTGTATCTGCAAGAAGACATCGTTTGATTTCTTTAAAGTGCGAAAAATCCTTCCCAAGAAAAGGCATCCACTGGAATTTTTTCCTGGCTGCCTTTTAGTGTCTTCCTAGATACAAAGACAGCTTTCCCTTCTCTAGGTTCTCTTTTATTGTGCTTTTTATCCTTCCTTGCAAGTGGGTTGTGATTTTGCCTATTAACCCATTCATCAAGGTCCTTTTCAAACCAGCGTCTCTCTCCTGGCTCAGCACTGGCCATGAGCTGCACCCAGGACTGGCATAGCAGATTATGGAACACATGAGTCACTGTCCTGCAGGCAGCATGGCAAGAACCCCATTAATACATCTTGTTCATACACATAGAAACCTATTCCAGGTTTTCCTTTCCTGTCTTAATGTGCCAGTCTGGTTTTCACTCCTTGCTGCTTCCTCTTTCTGCCTTAGGAAATTATCTTATTCTGACTGTTTCTGTAATTATTTAACACCCATGGTGTTCAGTTTGTAGATTTTGGTAAAAGGGTTAGCTATCACTACTCAAACCAAGCAGTGCTCATTTTGGTAGCCCTGCTTCCTCAGGGAACGCCATAGCTCAGAATATGCCCAGCATCACAGATCTCAGGCTCACCTCACAGCCACTCATTTCTGCTTTGCAGGAAGCACTGTTACCATCTCAGAGCTGCAGCCACTGGGGAATGGGATAAACTCATCTCGTCTCCCTTTAAACTCCCTGTGAAATGTCAGCATCCATGACTTCCTCGGGCACAGAGGTGATGCTGCTCACTGCATAAGCACTCACCCACCATGTCTTGTTTGCTTTAAGCCTGGCTCTTTCTAGCCCTGCTCCTTGCACCTTGGCTCTCTCACAGCACAAACGACATACAGTCCATTTTCATCTGCCTTATCCATGCTTTTCAAGAGCCTGTCATTCCTGTTCCAGAATGAGGAGTCTTAGTTTATTTAGTCATTACATATCTTTAACCGTCCATCCCCATTGCCTCTGAATCCCTTCTAGTTCCACTACATTCTTCCTGAGACAAGGAGATGAGACATGCATATTGTATTAAAGACAGGAATGAACCAAGGTTATTTTCTCTCTTGTTCCCTAACACATTGTTGGAAACTCCTAATATTTTGTTTTTCCACCAAAAAATTAGCACTTTCACCAAAAAATGAGCTTATGTTTTGTAGGATCTGTCAGAACCCCAATGTCTTGCTCCTGGGGAGTAACAGTTATCTCAGAGCCCATAAACACACAGCCTGATGTGGGGTTTTTCCACATATACACATCATTGCACAGCCTGCAGTGTGCAAGCTGCAGCAGAAGTAACGTGGGAGCCAGTGCACTTCTAAACTTTCATTTCTTAGCTGTGCACTTACAGCATCCTGGATGGAGAAAGAAGCCAGGGCTGCTGCCCTCTGGCTCCATCTCCAAAACCAAATAGTCTAAATCCAACTACGGATTTACAGTAATCCATACAGTAATCCTGGGGTGAGGCCACAGATACGGATGTTGGGACAATGCACATCCCTCCTCCTCTGTCACAGGCAGGACATGGTGAGCAGATTCCACCCGCATACCACCAGTACCAGAGGGCTCACCGGTTCCTGTGTGGGAGATATGACTCAAACTGATGTGCGGATTGACTCCACAACTCATTAAAGCTGTAAAGTAGGTATGCCTTACTCAACGCTGAGGCGCACGGGGGATCGCTCCTCCAAAGGCATGCGCACCTCAGCGTCGTTTCCCTCTACATTTATCCTCTAAAGTTATACATATGCATGAGGTTACACAACGCACCTATACATATTTATGGCCTATCCCGGCTTTGTAGTATAATGAGCTAACAGGTCCTTTGCGCTTGCGCAGTGCCTCCTGGTGGTCGTGGGCGAGGGCCTCAAGATGAAGTAAATGAGTCTTCCTCAAGCCTGAACTTTTCACCCGTAGTCGTTGCCCATACCTTTGGAGGAGCGATCCCCCATGTGCCTCAGCACTGAATAAAGCATACCTACTTTACAACCTTAACAAGTTGTGGAGTCAATCCATGTATCAAAACACTTCTCTGATTTGAATCTAGCAGTTTAGTTGGTTTTCTGAAAAGTTAGTGAACAGTGTTTTGTCTCAAGAGGAGCTCACTGTCTTAGGAGACAAAGGAACAAGGGGAAGAAACATGGGGGTGAAGTAACCTTCACACGATACGCGGCAAGCTAGAGCAAAACCAGGAGAGGCAGCTCCATCCTAAGCCATATAGGAGTCATTTTAGTGCATGCCAGAGCCATAGGCTTGGAAAATGAATGGAAACTTTGCCTATAACCAATAGGAATGAGGCAAGAAAATTTGGGAAAGAAGCATACTTAGAAATACTTGAGATACCCTTTGCTTTTCATGTTATTTTCTTTCCTTTTTCACTCTTTTCTTCCCTCATCCCTTCCTCATCCTCCCCCACCTCAGCATCCTCAGCAAAGCCCCTGCACCAAACAACTCTAAGCAGAGCCGTGGCAAAACTTCACAGTGTGCAGGAGCCAAGGAAACATCTCCATTCCAAACTGCGTGCACGCCTAGGCGGGCTCGAGGTGTCATCTTGGGCTGTCGAATAAAGTATGTGCTCACCAGGGTGAATCAAAGCCTTTTAAATGAATTGGTTTGTTTTGGCTCACTGCCTGGTAGGTGCACCTGTGCTCCGGCTCAGCTCCAGATGATATACATCTTTGTTTTCCTGTTTAATATTCAGCACGTAAGACACAAACAGAGAGAAAAATAAAAACCAGAAGAAGGAAAACAGGAAAAGAAAATAGATTTTTTTTTAAAAAGCACTTCAAAATTAAATCTGAAGGGTAAGGTGATGCACACAGGAGCCTGGAAAGACTGGGCAATTGCCCATGATTCCTGCATAATAAATGAAACCAGTGGGTAGGGGATAGGAGCACCAAAGACCAGGGGAAAGTGGCTGCATTTCACACACTGCCAATGGGATCATGGTGTCCACTGCATGAGCGGGTGTCAAGGTGATTGTTGGAATCCAACAGGGAAAAGGGGCATGTGTCTCATTTCGCGTGACTAGAACACACTTCACCCAAGTTGCAACTGAAATATATCACAGCTTCTGTTGTCCTGATGCACGTGAATGCACATTAAAGACCATAAAAGCAGTCAGCTACCCCATAGACATCTTGGTAAAAGAAGATGCCATTGTACTGAGTGAAAGCAGTAACAGCTGGAGAGGAGAGGGAAGGGTTTCTACAAACACAGGCTCCCTCATAACCACCAAATCCTTTTTTCCTCTTTTCATTTGCTAGTGGGCAGTGTCAGGAATCAAACCAAACTGTCCTGTTAGAGGCAGCTCCTGTTAGATGTGAGCAGTGAACTTGCCCTGCCCTCCAAGATTAAAGTTAAAAATGAAATGGAAGCTGCTGCTAAGAGCACAAGCTGTTAGAGCAAACCAGACTGGAGCTGCAGTGATTGCTTTTCCCGTTATGATATCACTACAGGATTTTGCAGTGATGGATTCATACCCTGAGGCCCTTGAGCATTGGAGGGAGGGATCCTAAATTTTCTGTTGTCTTCAGCAAAGCCCTTCTTTGAATTCAATCTAGCAGTTTAGTTGGTTTCCTGAAGACTTCACTAACCTATTTGCAGTACTGTTAGTGTTTAGCTGAAAGTAGGATTCTTTAAAAGTCTTGTATGAAGGCTTTGATTCCCTCTAACCATCACACTGAAAGTCCATGTGTAACAACAGGACAAGTGTAGGTGACAGTGGCATATGTGAGAAATCTGTCCAGAGACTAAGGGGGAAAATTACTGCAATTACAGATCTTTGCTTTGATACACATCAAGATTTAAGTTAATTAATCCTGACATATCCCAGTCCTATATATCGTACCAAATCACTGCTGCTGATTTTTACGTTCCTTTCCTGGGGCCCTGGATGAGTGCCTACTCCCATTTCCTTCAGCATCCTATGCCTTTCCATGTGCTCACTTTTCAAGCAAAGGATAGGGTGAGATCCATGGAACTAGCTACCAACTACAGAGGGCAAAGGAAATGTGATTGAGCCATACACTACACTAAAAGCAGTTCATGTTTTGGACAGTATAAGGGGACAAAAATTTAGATGGGATGGAGCTATCAGTGCTTATTAGGAAATGAACTGGACCTGAAGCTCTGCCCTTCAGCAGTGTGCTGTGTTGAGATGGAAATTACTAACTATAGAGCTGCCTTATGGGCTAATAGAGTAAAAGTCACCAGCATCCTTTTTGCATTGAGATGGTAAGTAGGTTGGTAACACACACTTGGTCACAGCTGACCATTATGTTGTTGTACACTAATGAAGGGAGCCTTTCATCAGGGAAGGGCATTCAGCCTCTGGGAAGTCACCTTCCACAAATATATCGTGTTCTCCCCACAAGAAAGCTGCCATGAAAGCTAGTGCTGGCCCAAAAAAAATATTAGAGTACAGTAACAAAATATGGGGTCAGAGATGAGAGAGTGAATAGCAAGGCTTTTCTCACTAACAAAGTAAAAGCTTCAATACTTCACTTCAGAGAGCAGGGGCCAACAGAAGGACATCCTCTCTTTATCACTTCAGTAGGAAGAGGCATTATTAAGGTCACTGAGGTGTAAGGATGGGAAGCTAGAGGCCTGAAACCGTGTCCCTGTGTACTTGAACAAGCAGGCTTTTAAGAGAGTATCAGCAGGTAGCAGCTGGTTTAAATTATATATATGAAAAAGGGAGAATTGGGAAGCAATTATTTAAAGAGAGACATAAGATGAACCCAAAACAGGAAAGCCCCTTCCACCTTGGAGCAATATGTGAAGATACATTTCACGTGCCCCAGAGTCTGTTCACGCCATTATGTGACAATTTGTAAGTGAATCTGGACATAATTGCTTTGGCTTTGGTGGTGACAGAGCATCTGGTAGTGTCCAGCTGAAGTTTCCCCCTTTCTGTTTTCTCGCTGTCCTTGGCAATGTGGTTCAGTTGTTGCCATACTTGTCCTATGATGCCTGTATTTCTGGCTCTCACTATATTAACAGGAACACACACAACACTCGATTAAAAAAAAAAAAAACAAAACAACAAAAACTTCAAATCCTGTTGAAAAGCCTTCATTAAAATTCTATTAATATCTGTTTGTCTCACACTGCGAATAAATTGTTAACACTTCCATGGTCTTCCAAACAAAGCCAAAAATAAAGCAGTATCTTTCTGCAAAACACTTGACACATGCAAGAACAGCCAAGATCCTGATGGAGCGCGCTGCATTTTCACTGAGGGGTCTGCTACTGAATATGCTGGCATCTTAAGATGTTCATCTAAACAGTGCTGTGATAACGGATGCGACATTTCACAATTCAGTTGGGATCTGCCTACATGAGATACAGATACTGAGAAAAGGAGGACAGATGGAAAAAACAAAGCAGTTCTTCAGGCCCCTGACTTTCTCTGCTCATGAGTATCTCCATAACCCTTGGTGCGAGATCAGGAAGTCCCAGATAGCTTGAGAAACAATCCAGATTTTGTGAACTTCTGTGTGTTTAAAAGCTTTCTCCTTTCCCAACCATCCTTCATGGGCAGCAGAACTTCAGCCCCTGGGTTAGGGTAGAGTATAAAGCGAACTCAAGTGGAATTTCCTAGCAGTGTTGCCATGTGCCTTCACAGTTTTGCTGGACAACATGGAAACGTTCTCAAATCAAGTACATAGTGGTTCCTTTGGAAAGGCCAATCTAAGCAGGAGAAAGGGTATAGTGGCCATGTAACCCAGAGATCAGGACTCCTGTTTCACATCAGGCTTAAAATTCTTCACTGAAGTCTGTAACTTAAAAGAGGGTCTTACTGCAGTTAGAGCTGTTCACGAGTCGACACAATGCAGAAGTCCATGCAAGTCCATTGTTCCAGAGAAGCGTTGCTCTGCTATGCAAAATCAGAGTCATTTTGCCCTAGCTAAGCAGCACAGGGCTTCCCCTCATCCTTTTGCAGCTCTTTCGTATCTCCATTCTTCTTCATTTGTCCTGTTATCACTTAGGAAAAGCTCTTTTCCATGTTTTTCCCTTTATCCCTCTTTTCTCTCTTCTTTTCTGCTCCACAGCAGTTGCTAGTTTAGCATGTGTAGTGCTACCAGCTTAGCCTGCGGTAGAGGCTTGCTCTGAGAGGCCTTTATGTGTTCTCTCAGTAAATCTGACTGGATTTGAAGTCTGATTATTTGTAGGGCTCAGAAGCTCTGAGTATGGGAAGGTCCTGTGCAAGCCCCCATACTTCACTCTGCTCCAAGCCTCTGGCGCAGTGGTCTAACAAACTTGAGATCAGCGCTGCAAACTACAGGGCTAAACACAAGAAGCCTTTTGCCAGAGACCAACATGAACTCTTCCAGGATACTTACTTTTGACCTTTCCACTAACCTGAAAAACACGTTCTTGCATGACATTGATCTTTACGATTCAGATCACCAGTAGGACTTTGCTGTCAGGCCAGGAAGAATGTTACCTTAACTGCTTGGCTGGTTTAAACTGACCTGAAACTTCAAATAGTGTGTCTGTCAAGAGCTCATGAACAGACTAACACAATGGAAGGAAAGCAAAAGATCTCACCATACATGGTTTGCCTCACCTGACTCCTGTGAGACCTGAATTCCTATGAATATTAGACAAATGGAAAACTCAAAAAGAAATCAAGAGGTCTGTAGTATGAGTTCTATTTATTGCCTGATGCTCTGCCCCTCCTTCGAAAAGATGACTCTGTGCCATGTTTGGTACCAGCAGGACCATTTGCCTGCTAACATACACTTCCTACTAGCTCTCTTGGTTTATTGCAGGCACTAGGTTACAAAGGCCTGTGGAGACCTTAGTGCGCTGGCCATCAACAGTGTTTGGTCTTTCACACGGATGATTGAAACACATACAGAAATGACAGCCTACCAGCCTGCATGCTTATATCAGGACCTCAGAAGTTAATAAACCTAGTCTCTGTGAATTAAATAGAGAGGGGTTTTTTCCACCTCTTTTCAGCCCACAAAATACTCCAGATCTCCTTAGTACTTTTAGAGGTGGTCGAATCTCTCACTGTAAAACTAGAGGCTGTACCTGCTTCCTGAGGTCTGGCAGTGTCTATGTAGCATGGGCCAGGCACCTCACAGAGCTGCAGAGACAACAGGCACATAGTAACAGATTGAAAAAACAAGTGTTGCTGCTCAGAGAAAGAAAAGTATCGACACTATTGCCAGGTGCATCTTTGAATGATTAAACAAATCAAACACTTGTTTCCATCTCATTAAACCTGAGCACAAAGAGACGGACTCTGTGAATCAGCCCAGGCACCTTCACTGGTGTCTGAGGACACACAGAGCCATACAGAACTGAGCCAAAGAGCTGGCCATTGGAAGAAACCTACTCATTAAGCTTTCTTGTTCATATAATGATTTAAGCCTAGAGCCTTGTGAGACAAGGATTTCAGCACCTCATAGTCTCACGCAGGTCCAGCAAATCCCCTCCAGTCATTCTTGCAAACACTAAAAAGGAAACACAACCACTATTTTATAGTCTCCAGTTTGTTTATTCTCAATATTTGTGATTCCTCTCACAAAGCTTGGAAATAGCATTTCTTCCAGAACAGATTTTGTCTTTTCCCACTTGGCCAATAACATTTCTGCTGTCACATGGTGGGAGCCAAGACAGCTTTGTTTTGTTTTCTTCTTTGCTTATCTGCTGGCATTCCTGATCTGCCTTTCTTGCAGTTATCCAATGAACTGAGGACATTAGCACCTCTAGTGCAGGGCACTAAGATGACGCGACCTCAGCCTGCATTGCCTCTTCTCAGGGAAACATGAGATTTTGCTCTTTATCCTAATGTCTTCTTTCCGTTAGCAGACAGATAAAGGGAACAGATTCACCTCACCTAATTTGATACCCATCCATGCACCTTAGAATTCTTTTGTAGGCAACAGAAAGAAAAAGGCACCTGCATATCATGCTCCATCTTCTTCTGTAAAAATATGAGCAGAATAGCCATGCTAATGCAATGTGTGTCTCTCTTCATTCACAGTAGCACTCAAATCTGATTGTTCGCATATACACAGCTATATTTTTACCCCAAGCATTATGAGAAGTCCAACCAAGGCATCCTGATCCCATAACAAACACAGAGCACTAGAAGACAAACAACGGTACCCCTAAAGAAAGCTAGTATGTTCAGTTTGTGTCTTGTGAAACATCAGTGACACGACAAATGCAGATGGCACCTTGTGAGCTTCACATTTCCAGTCTATTCTCAACACTTGGACTCAGATGATGAAAGAAGAGAAGCATTGAATTTGTATAACTTTATCTTCAGGTCTTCGCTGTCCTCTCTTACACAGCAACATACATCACAAAACTGGTTCAAAAACTAAACCTAAAAGCCCATTGAGACACAAAGGTAGGATTTTGCACTTCTGTAGTCTGGTGCAAAATAGAAGGCAGGAAGGACCCAGGCTCTGGAGTTAAACTCTCTGCAGTTGTCTGCAGGTGCTAGATCTGATCCAGCACCCAGGATCCCCAGAGCCCAGAGCTGTCTGTTCCAAACTCAGCCTAGGAGGGGGTATCACAGATGCACAGATTTCTTTTTACCGTTCTTTTGGGTTTATTTCCATATCAGTTTAGTAAATTTTCCCGTTTATTCACGTTGATTACATTCTGTGCAGTGCAGGAGAGATCATTGTGGGTTCAGGTAACTCATGTAAATGCATAGCTTACACTTTTATTTTTGGCGTGGACAGCTTACATCTCTGTGAAACATCGATGACTGCCACACGCTGAGGATGCTGGCGTCTCATGGTAACTTGCTTCAGACAAACAGATTCATTTCCAGTTTAGTGAATTGAGAGGATCAGGCCATGTGGATGCAATCCAAGGAGAGGGAAGGGAGTTGCTGACCTCATTTCCTTACTTGCAGTGGAACTGCATCTATGCTGTTCCATAAACCAGAGCAAATGTAAACGAGGTGTGAACTGCCTTCACATCTTATTTAGGTAACAGATGAGGCATGAAAGGCACTTCACAGGCACCTGTACCAGAGCAGTATGCTAAGGCTTGTGACAGTGAAGAACTCCTTTATTCAGGCACAAGCACTGGATCAGCTCTGCATGTATATGTGAAGAGGAGAAATACCATCGAGAAATGGCATGTTGGCTGCTTTTATCAGCTCTCAAAATATTTTGGATAGCAACCAAAGCTCCTATGGTCCTCTGTCATCGCAAAGATTTATCCTTTTTTCCTTTTCCCACAAAATAAGTCATCTCCAGATGGTACCAAACAATGAAAATAAATAAGCAAACACAAAGTCCCTGCACTTAGCAATGAGCTTCTGAGCCAGGAAGCTCCTGAAACACAAGGATCTAAAGCATCAGGCAAAAATGTCCTCAGTCATTTCCCCAGACATGCAGGGTGCAAGGGTGTCCCTGCCAATCGCACAGTAGATGTAACATCAGAGAGCTTTTTTAGTTTCTAAAGTACATACAGATAAGCTACAGGACACTTAACTCAGGTTTAAGGCAAATGAACATAGATATGAAAGACTGCGTTAGAAAAATGAGGAAAAAAGCCAAAGTCTTCATTCAAAAGCCAAAAGTAACAAGGTAGCCTAAATCAGAAAGCTTCTAGGTTGAGCTACACAACCCATGGAGAGCTATTCAACCCCTTGATACGAGGTGAGCACAGGGGGATGTTTGCTGGCAGAAAGTGAGAGGGAAATCTGCAATGTATTTCAATGCCAGGGGCACAGTTGAAAAGGTCAGCAAAGGACGCAGTCAGGAGGAGAACTTCACATGGTAAGGGCAGCAGAAATGGAGACATCCAAGAGGGCAGTGAAGCAAAGAGAAACTTCACAATGATAAAGCAGTTAAAGAAAGGTTCTGATTTTTTTTAAACCCCACCAAAAGTCACCTCAGATGTCCTCAGCATTTATATCTTCCATCACAGGCTAAGTTTGAATGTACGTGTTCACGAGTTGCAGTACTTTTTCCATTCTGTATCAGCTGGGAAACTACTAAAAAACCCAAAGCAAATACCATTTCACTCTATTAAGCACTATTTTTTTCACTGAAATGCCAGTACTTTTATTACCATTAGAAATCAGTTTAAAATTAATTGTATTTTGCTTAGCACTGGAAGGTATTCCTTAGAAATCCCTGCACTTTGGCAGCGCGCAAAGTCCCACGAGCAATGGACCTCTGTCGCATGCTCTATAGGCTTTGGCTTTCAGCTTGTTACAGTGTCTTTTATTAATTCAGGTAAGGCACAACTTGGGTACATACACAAAGTGACTGCTGATGAATAATAGCTTTACAATACTTAAAATAATAGCTTGAAGAACCAAGTAATTTAGCCATTACTCAGGCAAAACCTCCACTAATTTGAGGCTGAAAGGGAAATTTACCTGAATGAAACCTGAATGATCAGGCATTAAATTACTAAGAAAAAACAAAGTAGAGAAATAAGTAAAAGACTCAAAGTTTTGAACACTGCAGAAACAACCTAGAGGAACACTGCAAATGACTCAGATAAATCACTGCAAACATGCAAATTCCCTGCCGACTGTTCCTTGCCAGCAGGTTTGCATCTTTCCTTCAACACTTCTCCCTCCATCCTTTTCCTATGCTCTATTTAGGTTTCCTGCTTCACCCCATCCTTCTCTCCGAACGTCTTTCCCCATCTGTATCTGAGATAGACCTATCTTGCAGGCTCAGAAGTGCCCCACAGCATCTACACACCTAACCCACGCCCACAGCCTGGCGCCTGCTCTATCCTGATTCATACTAAGCCAGGAAGAGCCATTCAAAGTAGGTCTGCTACCAATTGATCTTACTTTTAGGGGTGACTGACACGACATGGCATGTCAGCAGTCCTCTGGTACTCACCCTCTTTTGATCTTTACATAGAAATGGATTCACAGGCACACAGTCCTTTACCTGCCCTTTACAGCTCTTTTTCTCTAGATCCATTTAGTGTTTCTCTCACCTCAGCAGATTAGCATCCCATGGACAGTAGGGACCCTGGGCTTCGCACTACAGCTTCAAACCACACGGTAGAAATGTCAATCTTTGTCTCTCTGCCTTTCCTCTTCCTGTAAATGAGTTCATCTGCCTAGATAAATGGCAGCCACTCACAGACCCTCTCAGAAGCATCACTGCCTCAAAGATAAAAGGTACAGTAAACGAGCTGTTTGGAGATAACCATTGTCTCAATTCACTGTTTGACTGACTACTGCCCATTAAACTTATTTGTTAACACACTAAAAAGACCAGATGGTCCTTTAAGTCTTTCTGAGGAGTATTCAAGGGACTTCAAAATGTCATCTACACGATTGTTTTTCTTTTCTTTTGCCACTTTTGCTGCTAGCATTGCTTTTCCTGTTGCATCTTCTGCAAGGTCATCACCTGGAAAGTGCAAATTGGCTGGCTTGTTGGCAGAAGCAATTAAGCTAAAATCACAGGGTCTGACTGAAGGGTCAGCAGCAAGCCAGAGGTGAGCACTGGAAAAGCAACTTCCAAGTTCAAGAAAGAAACCACTGAAAAATGCACAAAAGCAATATCTTAGATTAGGGAGAAGCAAGCAGAGCATTGCAGGCAGTGCAATATGACAGAGAACCCCTGAGATTCACCCCAATTTTTCTACTACCTCATTTGCAATGTTACAGACGGATGACAAATCAGAGCTGCAGAGAAGCAGCTGTGAAGAGCCCTCCCCTCACACTCCTCTCACTAACACCTCATGTGCTTCTCCCTTGCACTTGCCAATATTGTGTCAGGGATCAAAGATCAAGAGCACATCACAATCCTGTCTTGCTTTAGTGATTGAACAGGCCCTGCTATAGTTCTTCTCAGCACATGCAAAACCTGAGCAGTTAGGTTTGTGTCTCAATCTGATGCAGGGATGTCAGGATGGCATCCCATTGACAATAGAATGTGAAGGTGAATGACTTTTAGTTAGATATTCACAGCCATTAAAAGTTCTACATTTTTTTTAATGGCTTAGAAATTAGGCTTATTGGCATATAAAACTGCAGGATTAATGTCTGAGGACTAAGTTATGCTCACGACTTCATGCATTGGCAAGACAGATCACCCTTCTGGAACACTTAACAGACAAATATCATTATAAAAGAGTTGCTTACCCTCTGCTACAGTAAGAGCAAAGATGCTGTGATAATGCCCTGATTTTTGTATTGTATCAAATGCACACCATAGACAATCATCCTATCTAGTAAAGCTATTGGTGCATCAGAGTGCAGGTTTTTCAATGAACCATTACTTGGTGCTTTTTGCTCTTTCGAGGTGTGTTGTGTGTGAGGTGCTGATTCAGGGAGCCAGTGAGCTTCAGCAGTCAGCATCCCTCAAAGTAATGTCATCTTAGTGGGTGCCCCTGGTCTGTGTTCCAGCCCAGAGAGCATTTTATCCATAACAAAGGCAATGAGTGAGAGATGTAAAGTGGGGTGTAAAGTTCTACAAACATCTTTTCAGAAGCCTGATTTTCCTTGAAGACATCACCTGTGAAAGTTGGTCAGGATTCACCCTGCCGTTAATAGGTGGCTGATTTTCTCAGCCTTAAAAATAAAACTACCAAACAATAAAAAGGCAGATTCTTTCAATTCCAAAGCCTTTAATTCATGATCAAACACAAACCTTAAATGAGAAACACTCGTGTTGATCTCGGTTTCTGATCTGTTTGTGATATATAATTTTCAGGTTTGTCTTTCATCCTTTCTTGCCTTTTTTTTCTTTCCCTACTGTTCCCTCTCTATCTCTGAGGTCCTCTTTCACCTTTAAAACTAATAAAAGTCTTTAATCATCAAGCTGTTAATGCAAATATTTCTTTCTCACCAGTGTGGAGAATGAAGATTTTTGTCACTTTCCTATAAAGGATTTGCAACAAACATCCACTAATCAAGACAAATAGAAGAGAAATCACAAACTACCTGAGGCCAAAGCATTTTATACTTCGGTGCTTAATGACAAGCACATAAATCCATATATAAGTAACCAAATAAACAACCCAATTTAAAAAAAATACAGAACTTCCAGCAATTCCCATTGATTTCCCCAGTCACTTTGTTTTCTCCATTGCTGGTGAAAAATGCAGTATTTATACAACGCCTCACTCTAGATATTCCTGTTTGAAAACGCTCACTTTAGGAACACCATTCTGAGAAACTTCTGCCCCAATATAAAACATGAAAACCAACAATATTGGGTTTGGGTTGACAGCTGTAAATTATGGGAATTAAGAAGATAACCCTGTACCTTCGATAATGTCAAAGCTTTTGTTCCAGTAGTACATGGTTCCATTGAGTTATGTGCATTGACTCGAGGGACTCAAAGTAACTAACACGTAAAACTGCTGGCAATGATTGGTAAATCAGGCCACACAGGTCTGCAAAGACTGAAATAGCCACTACAGGATTTCACATTTGCTTTTATAGCAGATAGCTAGAAAACTTTTACTATACTAAAGCTCTTAACTTTGTCTCAGGCTGAAGAGTTCTCAGAATGGCATCCATCAACAGGCCTGTCCCTACAGTCCCTGTTCAAATGACCCCACATGAGGGAAATCTTTACAGTCAGGATCCCTGGATTTTTGCAGGCAGCTGATCTGCATTTCTTCAAATGCTAATATCCAAGGAAAACAAAATCTGGGAATGGGAAAGGGAGCATGATAAGACTTAGAAGTATACAAGAGTGATGGTGTGCATTCATTCCATATATGTGCTCTCATCTACATGAAATCAAGTTAAATGACGCCAAAGCAAAGCTTCCAGTGATCTCCATAATGCAGGAACAGACCCTATTAGAAAAGCACTGCGAGTTGAGTTTATACCCCCCCAGCTTAAACCCAAAACCTACACCTCAAAAAAAGAACATAAAACTATACCTAGGAACAACCAGTTGCCAAGCGGTTTGGCTACCACTGGACTACCAGGACTTCCTTTTTCCTTCAGACATTTCCCAGCTGGCTACAGAATCTTCCAGCTGAAGCCTCTGTGCAACCAAGACAATATTGACACATGGCAAAAGTACTGGTACCTGACTGATCATGGGACTGCAGGCACGGGATGCTGTTAACCCAGGGTTGTTATCAGCTATTGGGGCCCTGAGCTCCGGGTGTTAGAAAACATTCATTATCAGAACCTTGTCTTAAAATCCCATGAAGGCAGCAAATATGACGAGGCAGTGATCTCTGTTTTTCTTATGCAAATGCCTCTTGGGACTAATTAAACTGCTTTTGTGATTCACAAGCTAGAAATTCCTTCACGTGCTTTCGGAAACACTGTGTGATCTCCCCAGCAAGATTCCTCATTGTGCTGATGCGACAAGGCAGCTCAACTTCCCAAAGCATGTAATGCTCCATCTGATCAACAGCGAGGACAGCTGAGCACGGTAACTGAACAATGGCAACCGGTTTGTTAATTTGCTGTTTTCCTTCCTCACTCACTTAAAGTTAATTTTACATCCTGCAGAAGTCTGCACTCTGTTCTCCTGCTAGATTTTTATAATTAGCTTAATAACACCATCTTATTTAATGACCGACCACAGCTAAGAGCTGGAACTAACTATGCCTGCATTGTGAAAAGAGCAACTCAAAGCACTAAGGTGGGATATTGAAATGTAGGTTCAGATTGGATACTGAAATGCAGATATTTGCTACTTTAGAGGGAGGCAAAGAAAGCACAGCACTGATTTAAGTCTCACTTGCAATGTTTCGTTTCCTTGAGGGCAGGTAGGACCCGCCATCAGGCACATGAAGTGTGGACACTCCACAGATATCTCCCATCAGGGGTATGAGGCATGGTCTCAGGTAAATTTGCTGTGCAAGTCTAGATAACCAAAAGGACATTTAATTTGCTCTTAGTGTATCTCCTACCTATAGGTTAGAGGAAAAATACAGAGGAGGCAGTGTTTAAGCAGACCACTAACAGAAAAGGCTATTTTATGCTGAGGATGGCACTGAGGAAAAAACTTGAAGAAGGAAACAATACTTTTATTAAACAAGACTGATAGAGGTGGTAAAAACCAAGCACAATCTCATACATGCTGCTTCTCATTTCTTTTACCAATTATACCAGTTGACCTAATAAAAGATATCATCATTCCTTCCAAACCATCTCTCTCACACATCCTGAGAGAATCACAAGCGCAATAACTATTTACTATCATGCAGATTTTAAAATACATTTTGGGTTTTCTGTTAAGATATCTGGGAATATGTGGAAAGTTAATGGATATTAAAGTTGTGTTATTGTGCCAACATTCTCTTCGACGAATATCACTGAAAACAGAACTAATCAGACTGGGATTTCTTCCTTTATGTTTTATCAGCCTCTTTGGTTGTAAAAGCTTTCTGTTTTGTTTAAAAAATAAAAATAAAATATTGAGTAGGAAGAAGCAATATAAATGGATAATGAAAGCAAATGATTACCAAAATGTTTCCCTCTTCACTGCTACAATAAAACCAAATTGTGTTATGCTAACAAAGCCAAATTGTCAAATACAGAACTACAATTTCGTTTAATATACCATTGCACACTGCATATTCAAAGGGTCCCAAACTGTCTTGTAACAGTGGAAACACAGCCTTATTACCATGTGTGTCTGCTTTTGTTACCAACCAAGCACTAAACTGAACAATTAGCCATCTAATCCATATATCAAAGCTATCAGGGTTTTCTTTCTTCCTCAGCTGTACACAGGGCTGAAACTCTGTCATTTTTATTTTGTTTTGGGTTAAACCATAGTTTGGGGTATTAAAGTGCAAGAACTGATCCAAACCCACATCGGCAGCTTTAGCCTTTGCAGCTACATCCTGTAAGTGCATGAAAAAGAACCTGGGAAGGCTCAGACCCTGGGCAGCAGCTGCCTTTGCCCATCCATGTGCTCTCAAAAGGTTTCCAAGCCCAGTTTGTGGCACAGGTCACTCCCAGCTGGGAGACTGCCTAGATCTACCCTGTTCCAGAGTCTATAGGGCTCTGGAGTCTACAACAGAGTCTGGAGTCTATAAGGCATTAGTAAGCAATAGATTAAGCACTGAATACGTTTGCTTTGTTTAAAGAAAGAGCTATAACCTCTGTGCCTTTCAAACATGTATCTTTAAAGACAGATTTTTAAGGAGAGACTTACTGTCATTTAAAGACCAAAATATTTGGCCAGGTTTGCAGAAGGGTTTACCATGAGGATGACAATCAATTCTAAAACCTCTCCCTTTTCTATTTCATTCAAGTAGGAGCATTTTACAAATCTGACCCTCCAGTACGCTAAAATATAACTCAAAGTGAGACAAAAATGAAGCCAGCTGAGACTAACTGCACTGTATACAATATCTAACCAAGTTTCAACTGGATTATTTAAACCTCACCTCACTCTGTGCAAAATGGAGTTCAGAAATCTCCCAGAAAGGCCCTCAAGCTTGTCTCGCTCCTAACATTTTTAGTTGCCTTATCACAGTCCTTGCCAGAATGTTCAAATTTGGGCATGAAATGGATTTTTCTCCTTTTTTTTTTTTTTTTTTGCAGTCATCAAACCAAAATCTTGAGCAAAGAAAGAAAGAGTTTGAGTCACGCTGGATCTTTAAAGAAAGCTTTCAGAGTGGCAAACTCTAATCCACCTAATGAAGTGAACCCCTAGCCCCATTCAAATTCATAGAATCATAGAATGGTTCGGGTTGGAAAGGACCTTAAGATCACCCAGTTCCAACCCCCCTGCCATGGGCAGGGACACCTCA
>JBCJKH010017269.1:0-16740 GCA_039877255.1 Loriculus beryllinus
CTTCACCACCATCCTGGCGAGGCAGATGGAAGGAGCCCAACATTGGCATCGTGCTGCTCGGAGGTGGAGGACTTGGTGGGTCCATGGCCTCTGCTCCTGGGGGACAGCAGGCACCTCTGAATCCAGCGCTCAGGCAGCAGAGGGGTGAGCACAGCCTGGGGAGAGCTGCAGCAGATAAACTGCTCTGTGTGTATTAGATTCGACACTGGTATGTTAAGGGTTTTTCTCTTTTATTCCCTTTCTCTCTAATATTCAAAATAATATCATTTATCATTGTTAGCGTCATTGGAAGTGGGTTGACAAAGACTCTTTGAACACACTGGTAAAGCTCTTATGTAGACCAACAATAAATTGTATGTTTTCTCATACTAACTGTGTTTCTCTAGCCAACATAAATGGTACAAGTTGTAGTAAAACAACCCTGACTTCCATGTGGGCATTATTTTCTAGGCTGGAATGCTGATGGAGAGCAAGATGAGCATCCAACAAGAGCCTCAGAAAACAGTCTGGTCTAGTGCCACCCTTCATTGACCTTCTAGGCTACAACATCCAGCTCAGGCCTTCCCAGCCTTTCCCTGCAGTGCTGCTGCTCCATTAACATATGGTTAAATGAGCCTTCCCCTCACAGTACACGTAACTCAGTGCAATGCCTAATTTCCAAAGCACAGCCTCAGAAAACAGTGAGCACAAGCCTTGTCTCAAACATCAACAGCCCTGCTACAGAGCATCATATTTCAGGTGTTTTGAGAAGCAGATAACACTGTTCAAACACAGTGGAAGCTGCTGGCTCCTCCATCCCTTCACAGAATAACTGGAGTACAAATGTGGGTCAGGTCAGAAGAGCAGCCATTTATTTGTGCTAGCTACAGGAGAGAAGACTGAGCCGCAGATAAATGGGCTCCACTGATGTGAACACTCTGCTTGCACAGTGGATAGAGGGTTTATGTTCTCTCGGAGAAGCTGTGCAAAAACCAGATAACAAGGCACGAGCTGTGCACATCTGTTACATACACAAGTCTACAGGACCACTACAGCCAGTCTGGATTCTGCTTTCTTTAGCACCGGAGCCAGTTTATCTTGAGGGTTACACAGTGATTACTGTTTCAGGAGGCAGGGTAAAGGCTCAATCAAGAGTCTTGCTTCACCCTAGCATTCCTGCTTCCACAGTCCTGCAAAAGCTGTTCATTTTGCACAGGGAAACTGCACATTACACAGGAAGAGAGGGTTATCAGCTCTGACGGTGGAGGGAGCGGTCCCTCCACCTCAGACTTGCTCATCAGAGGATGGGTGATACAGGCTTCATTCATGCTGTGAGACACAGCTGCTGCACCACATATCCAATACTCACATGCAGAAATACCTTCTAACAAAATCCCTGACTGTGGGCAAACTCAGTCCCTGCTGCTGGAGCCACCAGCCCTGAGGGGGGTCACCCCATGGTGCAGCCAGCACAGCACTATGAACCATCCCCTACCAGCCATGCTCAGAGACTGTTCCTATTTTGCCTGGCAAGAAAGGGATTTGACAAGGTTTGCTTTACCTTAGCGACTGACTTTCACACACCTTCTCATGCAGGGACCCCCTTCGACTTTTCGTCAGCTCTTTTCATCAGTGGATGCAGAGTTTAACATCCCAGGAGTGAATGGAGAGGTGACCCACAGCCAGGTACACTCCTTGTGGAGACAGATGATGACACTTCAGGGGAAGTGGAGGAGGGAAGGCATGGAGGAGACTTCAATATAAAATATCACAAAACTCAGAAGAAATTACCCTTTTCACAGGAACATCTCCGAATACTCCTGTACCAGCACAAGGCACCAAAACTGGCGAAGTCAGTATTTACAAATGCACTAGTCTGAGAACAGCAAACCCTGATTCTCAGAGTCAGTGGGTACCCACGCCTCTCCCTTGCCTCTGTGAGAGCAGAAGGTGCCTGCTGCACCCGTGTGAATTCCCCATGTTGAGCACTGAAACAGCAGCTATGTGTGCCTGCATGGGTGCCAGCCAGGCTGACCCTGGCATAGCCACAGCACTGCAAGTGCCTACAGGAGCCACAGCAATTCCCCATCCTCCTTCAAGGCTGCACGTAAACCTGTCCCCCTTCTCCAGCATGCTTTGCTCATTGGTCCATCCCTCAGACAATCATCTAACAACACTACAGAGCCTTTATTCCCCTTTGAGGGAGCTTTATACTCCCCTTACTGCACACCCCAGCTACAGCAGCCATCAATTTGTGGTGACACTTTCTCTTATCATCCAAATTCCTCTGCTTGCTGGGTTGCCTTCCTGGCCTTGGGATTAGACTTTCTGGCATACCTTAAAAGCACTAAGTATATCAGACACCCGTGCACATCTGACCCATAAGACATTAACACTCTCCCTTTCTTCTTGCTCATTATCTCAGATGGCCTTTGATTAAAATAATTGAGCCATATTTTTCCAGGCTTTCAAATCCTGGCTTTAGTTTAACATAACATCAGGAGCAAACCATGAAACCAGCAACTCCTTCTGAAATGTACTGAAGTACACCTGCACTTGAAATAGAAGTTTTGATTCAAAGCTTTCAGGAATCAAAATAACTATTGAAAGAGTGGTACGATTACAACACTGTTAGGTCTGACATATAAATCACTTCAGTACCTTCTGCCTAATTACAGCGAACCAATTAAAGCGTGTTTAGAAATAGGTAAGGAAAAAGGAGTTTATTTACACACAATGGTGTTTGTTACTTTCTTCTTACCTTTGGCAAAAATGAGAAAGATATTGGGTGTGAGCCTCAGCCTTTGCCTTGTTTCTTCCTTTCAATGTCTGAATAAAAAGGGAGTAAGAAAAGATGACTTCCATAGAAATAAGTGTTGCAAGATTTACAGCAGAGCTTCTGCACTGACTGTTCCACAGCACCTTCTGAGCTTACTAAAGCACTCTGAGGTATTCAAGTGAAAACCACTGCAGAAATGTGTTTCTTTAATAAAAACCCTTTGTGCAGTTTATAGATCCAAGCTATAATGTGTCCAAGGGCATGCTGCCTTCAGGCAGCCCCCAGACTCACCTGTTTTGGTAGTCACATCACAGTCATGTCCAAAGTGTCCCTCACTACATCTCAGCTATTTCAGATGTCTCAAATCTCTCATTGAGAAGCAACTTTTTCCTCTTACAGGACACATATTCATGCCATTTTTTCATGTGAAACATCACCTGGTGATGTTATTCCCATGTTTCCAGTCTCTAGACAGATGCATTTCTAGAACAAGAAGGATAGAAGTTGTCATAACACAGGATAAAGGCAAATAACAACTAGTACACATCTGGATAAAGCCCTCAGGTAAGACTCCTACAAATTCCCAGTCCCTACAGAAGCAAGTGGTGGTATTAACCCCTCAGCTGCAGGTAACTCCTTGCAGGAATGTATATAGTATTAAGAATCTTTATCACTACATCAGAATTGAACTAATCCAGTGAACTCATCAATCTGGCTGGAAAAAGAACAATAACAGAAGCAGGGAAACTGTTGAGGCATTTCGTAACTGTTGCTACACTCTCTTGTTCCCCAACTCATCTGATATTCCCTTTTTCCTCCTCCTATTTTGGAATATGTTTTGTGACTCCTTCAATGTACTTCAATTCTGGTAGAAAAAACTACTTTTAGCCCACACCACAGATGTTTCAAAGGCAGTAACTGACTCAAGTTGGTCTTGTGATGGAAACAGCATTGTAGCTTTATGTTGCCATGGCTTCTTCAGTTGACAAAATATTTGACAACTTCTAGGTCTTTCATAGCCCTCTTATCTCACACAGGGTGGGGGAGGCTTGAGGGACAAAAGGTGAAATGACCATGTAGGAAAAAGGGGGTTGAACACCATGGCTGGTGGCCAAACTGAGCATAGACCCTTAGGCCTCTGCGTCTCCTCCACTTGATGCAAGTAGGATTTTCAACAACAAAAACTGGCTGATTCTGGTGAACGCTGATTCACTCAGTCTGTGAGGACACGCTGGCTTCAGTGAAGCTTGACTGAGACATTTTCCTGTGGTCCTCAGCAGAATTCCTGTCTGGGATGATATTTATAGCTGCTTCCCCTCTCCAAAGATACCAGAACCTAGCCACGCATCCGGGGGTAAGAACTTCAGTTCAGTACTTCTGAATCTACAGCCAATGTACTGGCCACCAGCTATTAACTTCTGCTTGTTCCTCCTCTCCTCCTTTGAGGAAGGGGGAAGGAGGATCTATCAAGCATCGATGTTTAATACTGCAGTGCAGCCCTCTGCAGAGAGGGGGAAGAATGTCTAAATCGGTTCCTGTCAGATGTAGGCGTTTAGTAACGCTCACCCTCTCTGCAGGCTGTACATCCCACCCAGAAGCTGGGCCCTGATCTTCCCCTATTCTCCCCCATAAAACATATTATTAAACAAAAAAGAAGACATCAGCTGAAAAAGAATCAGTCAAAACATACCAGCTACTGCTTCCTTCTGCATTTGCATCTCAGCCTTATTATGTCACCTGAACAATAGGAAATCGTCTAGTCTATTTTAGGGTGGCAGCTGCCTTGGTAAGCCCCAGATCTGACATCCTCACTGTGGAACCTTGGAGGAATAGAGTTGGTTTAGATTTCCTATAAATACTTCTTCAACCAACATGAGACTATCAACGTCTGTCCCGGAGCTTGATGTTGCAATAAATAGTGTTGAAGCACAGCTTTGGGAAGAACCTGATGTGAGTTATAGTCTGGAAGGAAACAAATGCAAACCTGGGATCTGGCCTGAGAACTTGAACTGTGGCAAATGTATTTTCATAGAATTGGATTGGAATGGTCCTTAAAGGTCACCCAGTTCCAACCCCCTGCAGGGACACCTTCCACTAGACCAGGCTGCTCCAAGTCCAACCTGGCCTTGAACGCCTCCAGGGATGGAGCATTCATAGCTTCCTTGGGCAACCTGATTTTTACCCCAATTTCACCTCAAAGATTATAGTCAGATATTACATATCCTTCAAATCAGTCCACAGACCTCTAGTTCAGCCACATGAGAGTGAGCTGGGATACTTCAATTGCAAATTGCAACTTCACCCTCAGTGGGAAGGTTCTCTGGAATTACCCCGTGAGGACAAATCAAATCAGCTTCATTATGAAACTTTGACAACCAGGAAAATAAAATGGGGATTTCTGGGGAAAAAGCTTCGCAGAACATACGTTCATCTCGAGGATGAAGTGTACTCATTAGAGAAAGGCTCTCCCCAGGACCACAGGGTGCCCATCCCTCTTAGCTAAAAGTTAGGCAGAGGACACCTGGCAAAGGAAGGGATCCCATCTCCAGGCTGCAGTGATTTAATGAGAATCCACCCCAGTCTTCTTTTGCTCACAGGTAATCAATAATGTGTAGAGTGCCAAATTTTGCTTCAGGTTTCACTCGCCAGCATTTGTAGATATTGAAACATACACAGAGTGCCTTGTGCTGGCAGAAAACAGTTCTTCATTAAGATACAGGGTTGATAACGTACGGTATGTGGTATAAGCCCAGCCATTACATTTTCCCAACGCAAATATTGATTATTGCAACAGAAGATGTCCCTGCTTATTGCAGGGGTCGGACTGGATGACCTTGGAAGGTCCCTTCCAACCCAAACTATTCTGTGATTTTATGATACGTCTCACTGTAAAGCTAAGGAAGGGGAAGTGGGATGCAGACACCTCCAGATACTGAGCTGGATTTAGATCACCCCTTAAGGGTCAGCTCGCAGATGATGTTGGAAGGGATTGCAACAGCATTTTCTTAACCACAGAAATCTTTAAAATAGAGCTAACACGTGGAACACTGGTGCTTTGCAGAGAAGCTGGATTTATCCCACATAGACATGCAAATGAAGCAACGCGTGTAGTAGAAATAAGAGTGGCTTCACTCCTTCCTGGGATCTGGCCACATCAGATATGAGAGGAGCCCAAAATACCCTTTTATAAAAAAAGCCTCAAAGGGAGGATGCAAGGCAATCCACCATCTCTAGATGCATACTGCAGTGCCCAGCTGCAGCATTCCCTTCTTCTATTGTTTCTTAGGCAGAGGGAGGAAAAGAATGGTATCTCTATGCAGGGATCCCTGTCACTGCTTGCTTCCCCTCTATAGATTAATTTTGTCACCTCCATCACACCCCACCAGCTGCAGCCAGACTGATAGTAAGGAAGGACACTGCTTCTGCTTAGTGCTATAGCATAACGCCTAAGCTGTGAGCGGTTAGAGTTGCCAGCTCTTGCACCTCAAATCAGGATAGTATTTTGCACTGCCTACAAAAAGACAAAGAAAATAAATGGTTTAGTGTTCTTCTAACTAAGATTTTGGTCTGGTCCTCTAACTGGTGGAGGTGGGAAGATTTACAGCTAACAGCAAAGAAAGACACATGAAATTCTAAAGGACACCTGCAGACGTATTCTTTAGGGAAAAGGTGCCTACAAGTATGCTTCAGGAGACCAGCAATCTCAGCACATGTGCACAATGTCAAGTAAAATCAAAATCCACCAGTTACTATGACTTCATTACTATTCTATATAGTTTCTTTCTATGTATGTATATGTATTTCTGTATATATACAAAAATATATATGTATATATATTATTTCTAATCAGACCAAGCCTGTAGAGAATGACGCCCTCCTCCAATGAACTCATTTAATGACAAGAGCAAAAACAGCATAAAGAAGAGAAGAATCAGGTCTGGAGTCTTTCAAACAGATTACTTGGCAGCTAGCCAGTGCTGGAAAAGGTCACTGAACTAAGCTATTTCTAAGGGAATAGTGTAAACACTTAATTTTCCAGTGTTAGGAGATGGACAAAAACATGTGCCTCTGCTAAGTTTTATACAGCTAGTCATTTAAGACAAGAAAACAAACAAGCGCATGCTTGCATCCTGAAAAGAGATATCAAAGCACAACAAAGGAAAGGCAAAAATGTAGTTTTCCGTTCCTCCTTCCAAACTGATGCACTTGTTGGCAGCTGGGTGCTCCTTTCTTTTCTGGTCTGCACAAGACATGACTCCTACATTAAGGCTGCTTGGCACTTCCCAATACACAACTCTTCTCAGCTGGTTATAATTTTATTTATGAAGCATTAAACAGTTGGGCTGAAGTTTTCCATGCTGGAGGTCTGCTTCAGGATAGGATATAATGGTTTTAAATAGCTCATCTAGAAACAGTTAGGCATTTCTGAGAACAAGGCTCAGGGGATATAATTTTAAGGGAATGTAATTTAAAGGGGATAGAATTTTGCCCTTTGAAAACAAAGTGTCCGATTATTTGTTAAAAAATTTTGTGACACAATGCTTTGGAGCTGGGCCTTGACACTTGGTAGGGATGTCACAGCAGTGCATGCTGGTTGCCTGCATGCCTGCAGATGGATGTGCTACTGCTCCTCAACCACACTGGGCACCAACCCCATGCTGAAGAGATGAGCAGAGCCTTCTCTATACCTGTCTCTCATGAGCATCTATGCACCAAAACAAGAACTGAGAACAGTAAAGTCACCTCACTTGTGTCTGTGCTCCTCACGCCTCCCTGGCAGCACAGAAGGGACAGGGGTAATAAAACTGATTTCAGAGGTAGTGGCAGTGCAAGCAAGACTTGGCTGCTCTTTGCATCATCTCCAGCAGCCTGTGAGCAAGGCTGCACGTGCTGTTTGCATGACAGCTCACTGAATCAGACCAGAAACAGCCTCTTTGTCTCCCTACACGGGTTCACCATACAGCCATGCCACCAACATTGCTGTCACAGGGCAGGGGCAAGGAGGCACCAGAGAACTGCAGCCTCTGACGCCCTGCTGGGAGGAACAAGGTCAGGGGCTGAAAGCTCAGCAGGGTTGGAAGGAGCAGGATGGGAAAGAGACAGAGAAACAAATGGCAGTGTGGGGAGATGACAACAGGGAAAACCACAGACTGCAGAAGGAAGCACAAAGCACAGAAGGGCTGCAGAGAACAAGGAGGGAAGGGGCAGAAAAGGAGAAGGCAGGTAAAGGAGCCAGTGATTATGTATCATCTTCTGCAAGGCACCTGGAACCATATCTAAGCATCAACACTGCCAGCAGGAAACTGCAAAAGCTCTGGCACAAAGGGTCTGTCTCTGCCTTTGCCTTCCCCTTCCTCCCTGTGGCAGACTTCAAACCAGCTTCTCCCTCAGCCTTTTGATACAAAAATACCAGTATTGCTAAGTGAGCTTTATGGGGGGAAACAGCTTTTGCGTTTGGCTTTGGTTTCATACAAACATAGGAGTTTTTTGCCTTCAATCTGAACTGGACTGTTTAATGCTGTTGTTTGTCTTAGGTTTGTTTTGACAGGCAGCCAAAGTTGCCTGGAGCTCACCTGTAGCTTGATAGAGTACATGAAGCAGGGTGAGGTAAGACAGTAAACTACCTCAAACTCCTCCTTCCTTTGCCAGAAGTGTAGCACACGAATCACAGGGCATTTCTCTCCTTTACAGGGGCTGTGCGTGCAGCAGGAACCTTCTCAGTTCAGGAGGCTGGAAGTGAGAGTCAGTTAAGCATCCTGCGTAGGAAATACAGAGTAATTTTCATCTTTCCATCTCTTCCTCCAAAGTCCTACGTAAAGCAAGAAATTCACCAACTCCAGGCATCAGAAGGGGAAAAAAAAAAACCATTAACAAAACCAAACCAAAACTTCAAACCCTCCCAACCTAACCAGAATGGGCATACAAGCTGAAAAAGCATTCCCTATCCAACACCAAGACCTTACATCAAATGAAACCTGATGACATCTGCTCAGCCTTCTCTGATGAAAAGCTTCCTCCAACTGCTGGTTAAGTAGCAGTCGGCCTCGGAGCTTAAGTAATAACAGTTACTGCACCAAATGGGATCCCCAGTTCAAATTCCAGTCATGAAGCAGCTAACTACAAACGCTTAATCTTTAATTTTTGCCACTAAATGCACATGACAAAGTTCACATCCAAATTAACTTTGGAAACAGAATTAATAAAATGTCAAATTAGAGTTAGGAGTGGTGGGATGGAAGTTGTATCTACAAGCTCAATGCATAACAATGCATACCTTAGGCAAGGGTGATGGTGGTGCCCCCCCCCCTTTTGTGATCACTTACCACTTTCACCTCTAGGCTGCACGTATGCAGGGACATGACAACCATGTGCTGTCCAATCCATCAGAAATCTGGCATTTTTAAAGTGTTCTACTTTCGTGACCTAAACCGTCTCTCATTAATGTCCTTTCAGCTACAATAAGAAATCATGCTGAGAAACTTCATCCCAAGGATGGAGACTTATTGAGTACATCACTAAGCTAATTCTTCTTCAGCAGGGACACACGGAATAGACAATCCACTAATCCCTTCTGAGCTGCAATGAGTGATCACGCTGATACTAGAAGTGACTCTCTGCTATCACCAAAAGCAGGCAGTTCCCTGAACTGTGTTGATTCTGTAAGGAAGGTGCAGCAACCACCATAGTAGTTATGGATTTTTGTTTGCATGCCTGCATTTTACCACATACATCTGTGGGTGCTGGTGGAGCTAAGGTAGGTTTTACTTTCCCTTAATTCCTAAAGCAAAAAAGATTGCCCTACAGAAGCCTAAGCAACTTGTTCTAATTGAGGGCACTGTGTGGACTAAAATATAACAGATCAGACCAACTTAATAAAAATGGGTAGGATGGGGAGAAAGATCTGCTGACCAAATCCCAGCAGCAGTATAGCAAGAGGCTGTTTCTGCAACCTGTCCGTGGGATGCCCCAGAGCTCTCACCACCTCCCTGACAGCATCCCACTTTGATGGTGCACATGAGCAAAGATCTACCCCTGAAAAGTAACAAACGCCCCCTTCTTCCCTCTTTACTCACCATGTAGTCATGCTTAGAATAATAGTCTTCAAATCCTTCAAGGACAGGGGATTACTATACTCAGTTGGTAAGGACAGACAAAGGCAACTTTTTGGCTAAGCACCCTTGTATGAACTAGCCATTCTGCTTTGTGCTCCCCTAGTAGGAAAGGGGTCTCCCTATTTCACTGACGACTGCATCTCTTGGAACTTCTGCCATTAGTCTGCAAACAACCCCTGCAAACACCACTTTTTCAATTCATGAAACGCAGTCTATTGTAACTCAGCAAACCTACTGTTTCAAATACTTGTAAATGTTTACAACAGTCAAATCAAATGCTTTCAAAAGCACAAAGCAAAATCCCCTGTCTATCTAAACATCCCCAGCTCCTAGAAGGAAACAGCATTGGGTCCTGATAACAAGCATACATCTCTCACTGGCAAAGCCTATAAACATAAGGTCTGAACCCCCTTCTCCCTCTTACCTACCCCTTCAGACACTTAGGAAATCCATATTAATGCCATAGCTTTTTGTTCCTTCTATTGTTCTTCTTCTGGTTTTACTTCTGTAAGAAATACAAGCTTCTGATAGTGTAAAATGCTACAGATAATGAGAACAAAACCAGCCTACTTTAAAGGACAACTGCCTTCCAGCTGCCTTCACCCAAACACCAGAAACTTAGCTCTGGTTCCGCATTTCCTATTATCTGTGCGCCGTAGTGAGGACATTCAATGAGGTTTCTCAAGAAAACAGAAGTGCTTACATTCAGTCTCTTCCTCTGTTTGTCAGGAAACCTTAGATCCTCTTCAATGCTCAAGTGATTCCCATTTTCCCTGAACCCACACAAGTCAGAAGTAAAGGTGCAAGTTTACTGAATTTCTCCCCCCTCTGCTGCTTCCGAGTGAATTTGTCTGGTTTAGTTAAGACTTGAACCCCCCTCCCAAGGAAGCATACAAATGTCTTCTGCTTTTATCTGGGTTTTTCCTCCATAACCAGCCTCCCAGTGCAGAGCAATTCTGGCCATTTCTTAGACAAGTGCCTGGGTTTATTTTTGCAGTAACAAACCAAACAGGAACACAACACCCTTTCCAATTGAGCAGTACACAGAGCAGCCTGTACCGAACTGTATTTCAGGTCTTTGAGAGAGAAATGTCACGTTCAAGAGGCACAGACTGCTGTTTCACAGTCACCTTCTTTTTAAAAGGAGGAGCTGCAATTCAAACTTCAGCAGGTTACAGCTACAGTAACTTCAGATGGAAAGAGACAATAGAATGGAAGTGTCCTGTTAATAGGGTGAATGAGATCTTTCTTCATATTGCCACTACACAGAGCAGGATGTTCAGTCCAGTATCATTCTCAAACAACTTCTGACTAGACTTGAGGAAGAGAGAGATGATAATGTCACTAATACCATGCTAGAAGGGCCCTTACCTAGTGACAGGCTGGCATTAGGCTGCAGCAGTATTACTAGCATCACAGGAAATCCATTCAAATAACAACCCTATTAGTGAAAAAACAAAAGGCTGGAAGGCAAACGTGACATTTCTCCTCTTATAATTACCTACATGTACCAGAAATCCTTACACCAGAGAGAGACCAGGAACATCTTCATGTTGTCTAAATTAGGCTCATCAGAAGGCATTGAATGTTTTTGCCATATAATAGTGGATGAATCAGGCAGGAGCTCATTTTCTTTGGCCATAATATTTCAGATTTCCCAAGAGATGCAAAGGCTTACACAGTGACACTGTCAATCAGGTCATACTCCTCCTCACCACCCTTTTAAAGTCATTGGGCAATTTTAACTCCAGCTTATGAAGCAAGGAGCCTCAAAACTGCTTAGTTCTTTAACATCCTGCTAAAACAGGGCCAGATTGGAGAGTGACCCTTATCAATGACTCAAGCAAACTAGCAAGTCCAAAACATTTCATCCCTGTCAGGCACGAGGGACTCCACAAAGCTCTCAAGATCCACAGGAAACTAAGCTCCACCAGACTTTTATTTTTGCATTTACTAATGCTTTGCTAAAGAACTGAAGAGAGGCCCAAGGAAGAAGCATCACAGACTACATTTGGCTTTGGCAGAATGGTACTGCAATGTCACAGGTCAGGTTTCTCTTCTGAAACAAGGTTGATTAAACAGCTAGGCTTTTCCCCAGCCACCTCTTCCTTGTACCTGGCAAGGTATAAGGTTGTGTCTTGAACTGCAGCTTCATCAGTTCCTTTCCTGTCAACCCACTGACGATCTGCTGACATTACTTCCTACAGCTCAGGCAGAAATCTGGTGAGACAAGTTTGTCCTGTACAAATAAGCCTCCCTCAGGTAACCACAGCCACCCCCAAGCAAAGTGTAATGCTACCATTTCTGACAGAGCCACGAGATATGTATGCTGTTTCAAACATCCACAGAAAAAGTAAAATATTTTTTCAATCCATAAACATGTCATCCTATCATTTCATCCTCCCAAAGCTGTTTTGCCGAAATAGCTGTCAGCAGCTTTAATGAAGTAACTCAGTCCAAACTTGAAGAGCTTCAGTTACTTCTAAACTGAAGCACACCTACAGTGCAACTACAGGATGAGATCATAGCACAGGAAATGTAAACTCTAATGCAGGTAATGCCAGGCTAAAGTTGTAGCATCCCTGCTAGCCCAAGCTGCAGCCTAAAGCACAAGTTCTGAGGTCTCCATAAACACACAGTGGAGTCTGTTGTGCAGTCATTTCCTTTCTACCTTCCCTGACCAGCGTAAGCACACCATCACACGCCAGGCACAACTTCACTGCAGCAGCACTTTTTGTTGTGCCAGCTATGCCTTGTTTTCGAATGCAAGGCTACTGCAGTAACACAAAATAACATTTAATGCCAAATAGCAATGTCTTCTCTGCTGCTAACTGTACTGTAACCAGTCGTCTTGCTCCCTACAGATAAGTTATCTGCATTCACACACAAAGCGTCTCAAGGAGGAGCAGTCAAAATTTATGAGGCTGAACTCTCCCACGGAGCCAGCAAGGTGATATGGAACAGCACATGGGCTAAAGTGCAATCCAAAGTCTACTGGTTTAAAGCTGCAGTGCACTTGCTTAAGTCTCATAGATTTTTAATGAACTCACCTCAATAGTGTTTTTCAAATCACAGGCTTTCAGGAAAGTAATCTTTAACATCTCACTACCACTCTACCAAAACAAAGAGGTCTTAACAGTAAGTCAGATCCTCCCCCCAGTTGTTCAGCTCCAGCTTATGAAGTTGACCAGCTGCTACCAGAAGGCCTCTCCTGAACATCTGCACACAAAGAAAAAAGATTACAGAATTCCAAATATACAAATACCCAATTCCTCAACCCCTTCTTGATCTTCAAGCAAACTTCCCAATTGATCTTCAAGCAAAATTCCCAATTGATCTTCAAGCAAAAACTTCACATTTTTGCAGAAGTTATGTTCTGCACCCAGAATTCCACTAAATGAGCCACTTCCTGGATTTATTTTCGCTTTAACAGGAGCAAATTGAAGGCATTCAAGTGTATATGGTATATACTTATATATATGAGTGGTATATGCCCAAAGCTGTACTTAGCACCTCCCAAAATCAACAGTACACTTCTGCCACCTATTCAGAGAGAGATGCTCATCAACAGCTTGTCACTGTGCTATAGAAATGCAGTGATGTATTCAACAAGGCAAGGAATGGAAGACAGCTTATATCATTCAACTGACAGACTCCATGAAAGTTACTCAAAAAAAAGAATGGCAAATACCAATTCAGGACAAAACATACTTTATTGTACTGTAATGTCAGAAGTACAAGAAAAGTACTGCAGAGAACCATGCTAATGAGGCTTTAAAGGTCTGTGAAGGACAGAAGTACAAGATAACGGGGTACTACTGTACTCAGTGCAAAAACTGATTCATTTGAGGCACAAGTACACGATCGTTTAAGCAGCTTGATTCAAGCACAGCTCTGGTATGATCTACTCTGTTCTCTTTATATGTGACAACTCTATAAGAAAGCTACTTTTACATGAAATAGGCAGTAGGTACAAGTCAGGGGTGTCCAAATTGCCACTTGGTGACAAAAAATCATAAAAGAAAAATACTCTGCATAGTCACCCTCCACATTTCAACTTCAGATATGGAGCTGTGGCTAGTGAAGAAAAACACTCTGAAAGGTCAGAGCCCAGATCTGTTTGGCTGGGTGGAGGGGTTTTTCCCCTCTTCTAAGCCTGTGGGTAACTTTTTTCATGTTGACATCAGTTTATCCAGTAAGAAGAAAAAAATAAAGTATCTTTGATAAGGAATCATACATATCTAACATTCAAATAAATTTCAGCCCTTGACATCTTAACTTAGGACTTAATACAGAACAAAAGTGTTTGGGCACCCTTGAGTCAAGTTAATGAAGAGCGTTTAAAAAGGCAAGCAAGTTCAAGATTTCAAACAGAGCTGATCTCTACAATAAGAAAGCAGGAATCCAAGTCACTAGTTACTACTAGGCTGACATGTACTGCTGCCCAGAAAGATAAAAATGGAACATCACCATGAAAAAGGTTCAACAAAGTTGAAAGATAAAGGTTTCAACACCAGAAGCAGCATTTGAAAACAAGCTGTTTAAGTTAATCTTTTCAAGAGATGCAGATTGCATAACTCTGGGCATGAACAAACATGCTGGCAATCTTTTTCTTTTACACAGCAGCTGTGTTTAACATAGGACGTTCTGGGTTTAAAGAGAGCTACTTGAAGAATTAAAGATTTGCGACTCCCTGTCTACTTATTGAGTTTAGTAGAGCAATGAAAAAACATCACTACTGAAACAGTAGTTTCTCAGTGGATCCCTATCATTACAAACATAGCTTGAATCGTAAGCAACGCAAGACTAAACAGACAACTATTATATTATTACTATGCTTATAAGTTACATCAGTTAAAGTTAAAAAAAAGCCAAGCAGTTTTGCCCTATTTCAGGAGTATTTTCCAATCAACACCAGTTTACTTGGTGAACGGGACTTCACAAATAAACAAGGAATGGTGACATCTTTGGGTCAAGAATGACGAGAAATAATGGGCTCTGTGCTACCAATCAACCTCAACAAGAATATGGCACAAGGGCCAGCCCAAGCTGTACCAACACTGAACCTTTAGCACTCAGCACAAATTCGGATCTCTTTACTTTAGCTAGCAGATCAGGTGAAAAGACTGGGTAAAAAAAACCCAAAACGAACCAAAATAAACCAAAACCACTAACTAAAAACTTAATTCCAAAATTGGAATATAGTTTTTAAAAAAACCTGTAGTTTTAAAATAACTTTATGCTGACATCAGTTTGTGCAAACTAAAAGAAACCTCATCGAATTTCTCTCCAACAAAAGACAAATCCCGCAAATATTTTCATTTTAGCCCGCTGTACCTGTAGAAACAATCTCAAATCTAACAGATGTAAATGCAAGAGAGAAAAATTTACAGCATCTGCACAACATTCTTTCTACAAAGAGCTGCTGGAGGGAAAGTAAAATATAAAAGGAATAAAGAAAGGAAGGTTCCATCTGAAATACTCTCACAATCTTTCCCACTCTGTAGTCCATGAATCCGACTCTGATGCTAAGGTGACAGTGTATGTAAGCAGATTTTTTTGATGAATTTATTATTTTTGAGTTTCAACTGAAGAGAACCTGAGAAGAGACTCAAGGCTCTTCAGGAATTGTCAGATGGAACATGCTCCTCAAATCCTTCGCTCTCTCGGACCAACGCTCTTTCCAGGATAACACGGCCTTCCTTGTAGCGCTGGCTGTCTTCAGTGGCAAATTCATAGATCCAACCCAGTTTGCTGTTGCAGTTCTTGCAGCTCACGTCTCGAACCATGTGGCGGCCAGTGAGCATGACCCGATCCTGAACTTCACTGTATTGCAGATTTACCACCTGATACAAATATACAGGGACATGGAATAGAGAGGATTAGTCTGCCCAGAGCAAAGCTTGGTAACAATGTCCATGACTATCAACATTTAAGAAGAGCCTCTGGCACTGCACATGAACTGATAACTGCAGTGTAGGAAGTCAACAGCCCTTGAAAATCTGCTTGTGAAGGTAACACTTTAAAGATGCACATCACAGGGATGTATAACTTCACTGTTTAACCGAGACATGAAATGCCATCACAAGAAGTACTAGAGTGCAGAGCACCTTGTTCAACTAATTGGTATTAATCCACTTGTAATATATGTAACCCATTTCTAGCAACTGGTGTGATCACTTATTCCCAAAAGTTAGAACCAAAATATTAAGAGGTACTTCTTTAAAAGTCTTCAGGTGCATTTGAAATAACCATGTAAGAAAAAGCAGGCTGAGAAAAAGTGGCTGAGAATGTAGGCATTAAACATGCACCTATTTTTCTGTGTGCTATCTTGGCAGTTTAAAACATTCTCTTAACTTGTTACACAGCAACACCACAGAACCAGGATGCATAATTCACTGAAAAGTTAACGTCAGAACTACATCCAATCTGCTGATATGCGTTAGGATTCTGAAAGATGGGGCTGTGCTGTTTTCTCAGCCTGCCACCTGACTGTGCTCATTCTCTCTGCTTCAGATGTAAAGTTTTTGTGTGCAGAAAAGTAAAAAAACCAAACTTCTGTGATTAAACCCCACTACTTCACACAAGAAAAATTTGAACTCCAGAATCCGGTGCGTATTGATTGAGAAAGAATACAGATGCACAGTTCTATTGCAGCTATGCAGCCCAACACTTGGAGACAAACACTAGAATCATAGAATAGTTAGAGTTGGAAAGGACCTTAAGATCATCTAGTTCCAACCCCCTGCCATGGGCAGGTACACCTCACACTAAAGCATGTCACCCAAGGCTCTGTCAAATCTGGCCTTGAACACTGCCAGGGATGGAGCACTCACAACTTCCTTGGGCAACCCATTCCAGTGCCTCACC
>JBCJKH010017271.1:0-19228 GCA_039877255.1 Loriculus beryllinus
CAGTGTTCAAGGCCAGGCTGGATGAAGCCTTGAGTGGCATGGTTTAGTGTGAGGTGTCCCTGCCCATGGCAGGGAGGTTGGAACTAGATGATCTTAAGATCTTTTCCAACCCTAACTATTCTATGGCTCTATGATTCTATGATTCATTATCACAAAATAGTCACATGCAGCTTCATGATTTACAGCTTGCAGAAGCACATTCACTCAAAAAAATCTCTGCAATGATTTTTTAAAGCATTTCTTTTTTTTTTTTTCAACAAAGTATTTACCAATTATGGTTCACTGTAGGTAAGGAGAAATCAAATCTTTAGAGGTGCAAGAGATACCTAATACCACATGTATTAAAAAAAATTTGCTCTGTAATGGGATTGCAGTCATAACCACATACTTTGTATGAAAATAAAACCAAATGCAAAGCAAATGCGGATGCCTTTCTAATTCTTTGGCAACACACAATCAAAGATTAACATTACTGGAAAACTAAGAAGTGCTGACAGAATTCCACATATAGTTAACTCAACTTTCTACTGTAGAGGAGTGCCTTATAGTAATCTCACACCATCTTCTAATACTTTAATTTTACTTGATAGACAGTGGAAATATCAGACAACAGTGGAAAAGAAAATCTTAATTGGTTAAAGAAATAAACATTCCTTTATAAATATCAAAATCTGTAAGTCTTGTTAAGTTTCACTAACTTAAAAAGCCAGGAATGGGTCAAGCCAGAACTGAGGGCGCAGGACAGCAGCAACTTGACAAAGGACATAAAAGGGCAACAGCCAGAGAAAAGCCAGAAGGACATCTGTTCTCTGCTTCTCCACTGAGCAATCATGCAAGTGAACAGCTTTTACTGCAGCCCCTCTTAGCAGAGGAGGTCAAATTGGCAAATCCCACTGGCACTGATTTCAATGTAATTGCCATTCCTCTTCTCAGCACTAGCTGAGAAGGCACTAATCAGCTTTGACACAAGCAAAATAGAAGAAGAATCCGAACAGAGCTACTGCTACTTTTTGTCTGTGTTAGCCTGACTGATATCTAAGGATACCCACTCCCATACCCCAAGAAACACAACGCTCTTTAGCAGTTTTCATAAAGTGTGCACAGCAAGTGGAAAGGCAGAAAATTAAAACAAGAAAAAAATAGCACATACAGCCAACCAACCAGTAACAAAAACACACATCCCCAGTGCAGCATATAGTCTACAAACACACTACAACAGCACTGTCACATATCTGAGAAGACCTGGACAGTAACATTCTTTAATTTCTCTTTATTTCTTGAGACAACTCATCTCTGAAGGACAAGTGACAGCCTTCCCTCTACAGTAGAGTTAGTCACCTTGTTTGGACTCTGGACTTGATAACCGTGTCAGTTTTTGTACTTTCCGCACTGGTCTGGTTGCTTTTTTCTCTTTGTTTTTCTCACTAGGTTTTCCTTTCACTGTTGAATGCTCTGAAAACAAACAAAAGTTGTTAAATGATATCCCACAGAAAAGAACATAGAATGACAAGCTTGCTTCAACATTTGTCTTTAAAAAAGGGAACTTGGAAAAACACAATAAAATTCACTAAATCTCCCACATTACATGTTGAGACCAACTACTCCCAGTCCAGCATTTTAAAATCCTGGTAGCATGAAAACTTTAACTCACATGTTGTTTACCTACCCACTGGAATGCAGCAAACGCACAGCAATGCCGTAATAGATCTTTACAAAGTTCATGTTAAATTTTAAAAGAAATGCGAACAGTTTGGCAGGAACAATTGTTGGTTCACTTCTACTACAGATATTACATTTTTCAGTATTAATATTCCACAAGAACGTAGTTCTTTCAACTTCGGAAACACACAGGCTGCTGCTTCCACTTTAACATGACAGCACATTCACTCGTTGCTGCCATACTACAGCATGAAAGACGGGATACCCGTGTACCCTACTTTCTGCAAAACTTGTCACCCAGCAATGCGGAACTATTCTGTATCACTTAAGCCCAAATCTATAACATAGTTAGGTTTTAGGCTTTAGAGATGCCAGGAACACTTACCAAATATAAAGTCATATGTTACCATGTTCTCATGTTGGGGCGAAAAAAAAAGGAAACCAGAAATGTGGCTCAACCACCACCCTACTGAGTGGGTTTCCCAGCTCCCCAAGGTACACAGCAGAGACAAGCATTGCACAAGAACAAAAGGCAAGCTATATATTCGGTCTCAGCAGTCTACACTGGACATGTTCAAAGATTTCTTAAGGCACTTCAGTTTGCATGCCTTGAAGATGCTCTCAATCCTGAAATGATCTGTAGATAAGGCACTCCATGGTCATTACTATCACTGTTTTCCTGTTCCCCTTTAGAAAGAGTGTGATCAACAACCTAAAATAACTTCTCCACCTGAAGCTTTATTTAGATGCCAATACTAGCTTTTACAGTCCCTAATTTCAGCTGAATCTGCTCTCTAATGGATGTCCATAGGAACTATAAGAGACAGAACAACAGGTCTTATTAAAGGATGTAGGAAAGGAATTTTAAGAGTCTTTCTCCCTTTTAACATCCTTTCCTCACAAATTTTCCAGTTGTCTTTGAGGCTAGCAAGTGCAGGGAAGACAGAATAAATGCATCAAGTACAAGTGGCCTCAGTTACTGCATTTACAGAAGTCTAGCTTGCCTCCTCACCTCTTTCAGTGAAAAACAGTTCCTTCCTGATACCAGGAAACTGCAGGCTGCCTCCCACTCACTCTATTCATATTATAGCAGTTTTGTTTTAGTACTGCAAGTCCTGAACATCTTTCAGACAGAATTACTGGAAGCTTGGGGTCCATACAATGTCCTCCAGCCTAACTGCTATACAAAGAAAAAGATGTTCTGTATGGTCTACACTTACATGTAAAAATCTTGTTAAGAACAATGCTTCTGAAGATATAAGAGATATAATAGCTTATTTTAGCACCACAGAACACAGAACACTTTTGATACAACTGACTGTACACACCCAAAACTCTAGGCTGTAGTTTAAAGGCTGTACCTTTAATACAGAATTAACATATAGATTGATAATCTAAAAAACTAAAAATACATTTAGAGAATATATTATGTACAGCATCAGCATTTGATTACTTGGAATCAGCTATTCAATATTATCTTTTCAGGTCAGAAAGAAGACATGCTCCACAACAGCTGTTCTTTGTGTGGCATCAAGACAGGAGTATGGGTGAACACACACACAGCTCTTTCCTTTTGTAGGCAGAAGTCCACTGAACACATTATCCAAATGCCTTTTTAATAAGACCTCTTCAATGAAACTTCTAAAAAATTTTGATTTCTACAAAAAGATCATTAATTATTTTTATTTTGCTTGTCAAAACTACAAAACCCCCCAAAATTAAATGCTAGTGTAGATTAAGAGTCTTTGGAAATTTTCATAGGCTTCACTATAGGCTGATGCTGAAGAGAGTATTTGAAAAACAACTTTCCTGAAAAGAAGTAGCTCTTCTTTCTGAAGAAGAGATTTTTATGAGTGATTCCAGAAAAATTCCGCAGCATCTTGTCAAGCTGTACTGAAATCTAATAATTTCTATATCAGCCATTATACTATCAGCATACAAACACACCTACAAGTTTACAATCTCATCACATACTCCTCTGGTCTTGAATGTACTGACCAATAAGAAAGTTTATTTTTAATACACAAATTCTTAAGCGGTAAAATTATAGGCTTTTAAGGGATTTTATTTTCCATTCCCTTCCTTTTCATTCACCTGATCTCCTCTGCCTCTCTCAAGTCAGTCAAAAGCAATTCAACATTACAGCACACCACTGCAACCAGCCTAGCAAATCAAAATGCACACTTGAGCATCCTACACTTGATCACCCAGAGAAATGAGCTGCTAATCGTACTACAGTTTTCCAAAGTGAAAAATTAATAAAGACTGTGTTTTGGAGCCGTACATTTGAGGACATAAAGCACATACCACTGTTTTGGTCTTTTAGTAGTGTAACTGTTAAGTAAATGCAGGTTTTTTATTATTTTTGCTCACAGCTTTAAGTATCAGAATACGTTGTTGCTAAATGAACTCATCACCTAGAAAGAGATCTTTTCTCCTGTGTTACCATTTTGCAACAATGCTATTGAATGTTTCTCAAAAGACCATTAGGCTAAGAGGATTGAGTTACAGTTTTCTAAGCTTTTAGCATCCAAGGTTCCTTCCTACACCTTCATGTGGAATAAATCCCAAAGTTTACACATTCTGTTATTTTCTCAATGCAAAGTTATTCAGTCTCCCACCCCACATCCTATCCATGCCTTATAATACTGAAGGTAAAAGTTGTAGAGGAAATAAAATATAGAATATTTACAAGATTTCTTAAATCTTCTCTTATCTACCTGTTCTCCCCCTCTTCAAGTAATTCAGGTAAGAGATATCTAAAAAAAGTGCATGTGTGCAAATCTCTAGGATACAGATTTCTCCAACAACTTCAAGACTTGCTACAATACAGTTCTACAAGTTCAGAGATATTAAATCAACTCAATGCCATATAATCTCACCACCACCCTTACTGCAGGCTACCTACTCCATTTTTAAATAAAGATTCCCAGAGACTTTCTACAGTAGACAACTCTCATCTCCCCTTTAGCTACCTGTATGTTCCAACTAAACCACTAACAATTCCCACAGCAGCTTCAGGTCCAACAATGTGTTAATAACATACTGAAGTATGCAGAATGCAGGCTCCAACATAACACTGTATCACATTGATAGTATTAAAAATGACAAAAATAATCCCCAATTGTTCCCATGAGATAATACAGGTTTCATCAAAACCAAAAGTGGATTGGTTTTGTGCTTTTAACAGGAAATTGCATTCATTCACGCAGACACATATGAAGAAGTTACAAACTTAAATGACAATTTTTCTAACAAAGAGTTGTTTGTGGTTTGGTTTTTTTCGTCTATTTTATCGAAAAGCCATCATTTGATTCTTTTCAGTATTGGTTTCCTATTAAAAGTAGTTTAATGACAGAATGGGGAGATGGACTTCCGTATTCATTTTAGGGTTCAAGTTACTCTTCCTGTGTAAAGAATACAATATATTTAACACTCATTGCTTCAATTTTTTGTTTCCAAGACTTTGCACACTTGTTCAAAATATACTTCTCTGCCTCTTGAGAACAGGTTGTGTGGTTTAATCAATTCAGTTTGTGTCTCACCTGTTAACTGTAGTGCTATATCTCTATACAACTCCCGACTAATGTGAAATTTTTCTTCATGCCAGATCTTCCCATCTGGAGTGCGAATTCTTGTTTCAGCGGGATTGAAACCTGAAAGTAAACAATTTAGGAGTTTAAAATAACTGCAACAAGATGTAAATAAAGCTTTCTCAGGATGGAAGGGGTAGGAAACTGCCAAGTAAGAAAGTCTGGCAGTTGCGCACAGTTGAAAAACAGACTGCCTGAAGAAAAGATTATTAAAAATGTGAAAGGCTTTCTCAATCAATAAGCCCTGGGACCATAAAAAAACCCACACTAAAATAAAATCCAATGCGAATACAGTGTGCTTTTTTATATAGTAATGTGGAATGGAACAGGAAAAATTTCAAAAGAATCCACATATCTCTAAACAGGCAATAATTTCCTTTTTTTCTTGTCCATATCTTTGATCAAACCACGCTATTCCACTTCTGTACTGCCAAACAGTTATGAGTCACATCCATGCTTTGACATGTTGCTCAATGAATTGAACTCCACTCCTTCACCATGTATAACCAACAGGGAGGGAGTCCGCACCTCCATACCTTTGTATGATGGAGCAGCAGGTGCAGTTGCCACTTTCCTGACTTTGGGAGTTACTGTGTTCTCCATGTTCGTGATCACAACAGGCTGCTCAACATAGCCTGAGTGTTGCCCTCTTCCACTCAGCTCTTCAGAATGCTCCCACTGCTTCCGAATCCGCTCCTTCAGCTTCTCCAACTTAGCATCATGCTGTCGCCGTTTCAAAATCTCCAGCCTATGAGCATTAGAAGTACTGGTGGCAGAAGAGGAAGATGCTTTCAGTTCACTGTCCTGGGATGTGTTACTTTGAGGAGTTTTAGTGCTACTCTCATCTCCTCCAGAGCCACTATTTTTTTCCTCATTCAATCTTGGAGGTGTTGCAACCTTAAAAAATGCCTCATTATTCTGCAAGGCATCAATTGCTGGTCGGTCATTCAAATACCTAACAACAGTCTCGCCTGCAGCAGAAGAGCATGGGCTTTCAAAATCTCTGCTGTGTAGATCCCGCTCATCTCGGTCACGTATCATACGGCCTATTATTTCCATCTTCCCTTGTGCTTCGTTGAAGTCCAAACTAGAGAGCAATTGATCGGCCTCAAGTTGGCTGGAACCATGATAAGGCAGAGAACTGTATGTATCCCTGACGTAACAGAAGGAAAAAAAGAAGTCACCATCAGAAATACAACTGTATGACCTTCCAACCCAGCAATCAGCATGTTCATTAACTGTAAGAATGACTTCCTATACCTCATCTCCACTTTAAAGGTAAGCTCTTTTAAAGTTTAATCACCACACACTTAATAGTATAAGTGTGATGAAACTGAAAGAGGTTTCCTGTTAAAAGATTTCATTTTCTGCACTCTGTCTGAACATGACTATATATAAAGTTGAAAAGCTGAACTTAGGTTATGTAGAAAATCAGCAAACAGTAATGTTGCCCCTCAGTTTTAAAAACCCTTTACATTAAAAAATAAGCGTAAAACTTGAGAAGTATAATATCTGTTTTCTAAAACAAAGCAATACCCAGCTTCTTGACTGCACAGTCATTTCCTGAGAAAACAAATAAAATGCACAAGAAAACCCTGTCCTGTATTTGAGCATTAAAAAGGCAAGTCCCTGACAAGAACTTCAGACTGAACTGCATCTATTGCAACAAATATAAACCGACTGAGAGCTTAAAAATTCAACAAACTAAGGATCTATTAGCATTTTGTATATAATATATTTAATGTTTTCACCAATGAAGGGCTGAAGATATTAAAATCTGGCATTCCAGCTACCTGGTTTGCTTCTTCAGCAACTACGTTTAAATAACTGACCTGAAGCCAAGTCACAACACTGTACCTGTGAAATTGCCTACTGCTCTTTCTCTAATAGCACACTGCTGTTACCTAGTACACTAATCATTACCAACCAACATAACAGTTGTGTGGTTTAAATGCACAAAATTTCACCAAACCTGGCAGTTTTCAAGGCCAGGTTGTATGAAGCCTTGCGTGGCATGGTTTAGTGTGAGGTGTCCCTGCTTATGGCAGGGGGGTTGGAACTGGATGATCTTAAGGTCCTTTCCAACCCTAACTATTCTATTCTATTCAAAATATACAGACAAGCAGGTTGTTCTACCCATTATCCTGTCTTTCTGGCTTTTGTTTACTAATGCATACTTTTGTTTACTAACAACTACAGGCTGCTCTCAGAGCAGGAGTAATATGTTAACCTGGCAGCTCTGATGTTACTTCCCAAATTAATGCCCGCAGCACCACACAGTTCTTTTTACTATAAAAAAGCCATTCTTTCCACCTGGATGTAACAGCATGAGTCTAGCTGCTCTCATTTTCTTGCTTTCCCTGAACTCCATTAAATTTACTATGTAGTTTTGAAACAAATAACTGATGTAAATTATTGCAGATAGGGAAGACAATAAAACTGACCAAAGACTACACAACAGATTCACATCAGCCTCCCATGCAACACACAAGCAGAAAAGCCTCTCAGCTGGCAAGAAGTGGAAATGGGGACCAAAACTCAGGTCTTAGGATAATGATTATTAATAGAGATCTAGTAGAATTTTAAAAAAATACCACTGTCCCAACTCCACTCTAATCAGCCATCAGCAACCCCCAAATCATTGTGAGAACATTTAGAAAAATATTCAAACTATGTGTTACAATCCAATAAAAAGACTATTACGAACCTAACAAAGCTAATCATCAGGAATGCCTGTGCAAAGTATACACATTGATTAAAAATCATGAAGAATTAAAGAAGTTATGGTAGAAGTCTTTTAGGCTCTGATATTACAGCAAGCTATAGGGAGTTTATTTTGACTGCATGTTCTCTAAGTTTTTAAGGCACCTTATGTTCATTACAGCACTTAACATACATTAAGAAAAACAGGCTTTCCATATTTTCCTTCATTCCCCACACCCGACAATGCCCTATGTTCTCAAATATTCCACACCACTTTTTCTCCTTGACACAGATATTCTTATTTGGGTTTCTCCACACAAGAACTGAATGCAAATTTAGTACCAGATGCTGTTGCTAAACACCACCTTATGATAACCCATTTGGGAATATGTGATGAAGAACTAATAAAACAAAGTTGGATAAACAGGAGGAAATACTCTTTTTGGTACTTATAACTAAACCAAAATACCTATCAAACTTATCAGGCCTCTGAGGCCACAGCCACATCAAGTTGATGATCTGGCTCCATTTCAAGACATCTGGATTTAAACTCACATTCACTGAATGACAAATAAATTTGTATTTTTTTTTTTTTTTAAAGGAAGACACTTTTGTCCAACACCACATGCTAGTCATGTGGGTGGGTGATGGCAGGAAGCAACTGTCTCAGCACTAACCTGTATGAAGCCAGTGGCTCATGAAATTCCACATGATTGCTTTTTTTCACGTTGCTTTCAAGAGTGGTCGCTCGAAGAGGGCTGCGTGAGGACTTCTCCTTACTTGATTTATTTTGGCTGGAGGACTGGGAAGCTGAAGCAGAAAACAAAGAATTCTCTACGTACCTATCTCTCCAGAATGAGAAAACTCTTGGAGAAACAATTAAGAACACAGCTTTTCTTAGGTTTAAGCAGCACTCCAAAATAGGATCTAAAGTACTTCCTCTGTTTTTCAACAAGCTGATTTCAACAGCTAGGAGGCAAGGTGTCAAGTACTCGAAACAACGATCGTATTTAAAGATAGATAATAATGTTTAAACATCAATTATAAGTAATTAAATTTGTGAAAGCCCTGCTGCCACTAGAGGTCAACCTGTCTGTTCTTCTCCAGCGGCACACTACCAGAATACTCTATACACTATTTAAAATGAGGGCTTATTTCTTATAAGCAAATGCTTTCCTTGGATAAAATAAAGGGAGCATCAGGGTGTAACAGCTGACAAACAATAAAAAATAGAAGCAGCCAGTACAGCATAAACAATTATCACCCACCCGTCCCCCCAGAGAACTCATGAAGGGGATAAACACTACTCACTCACAATGCGTAAAAGTCTTGTCCCTCCCTGTAACCCAGTGAGTGTGAGAGTACACTTTCCTTCCTAAGCTAAGGGAAGAAAACTTTAGTTTCTCATGGGCAATTAGTTTCAGGAATAAAGATCATCAGCAGGAGACAACTTGAGAGCAGGGAGGAAAATTCAAATTTTCCCAGATCACAGTGGCTTTACCCTGCCTTACACACTATACCCTCAATAACACATACCTTTTCTGCTTATTTTCCTGCTAGCACTAGCAGAGGGCTTCTTGGTATCCATGACAAAATCAAATACAGCTGTGCTGGTGGGAACTATTTCCAATTTGTTCTCTATATGACGTAACTAGAATTTGAAGATAATGCAAATTAGAATAATGTTTTCAGTTTTTAGGCTACAGGGTTTTATTCCTCTAATGTGACCAATTTTTCCTCATTTCATAAAGAATAAAGCCACAGGCAAAAGCAATTTCACAAGGCTGATACCATAAAACTGCACAGCGTTAGGGCCAGAAACTACATCAGATTATTAAGTTTTGTTTAAGAGGATTATCTAAATTAGGTTTTGTTACATAGTTCTATTGCATAGTTTTGTTTCCAAAAGCAGGCAATTGTGAAAAAAAATAAAATAAAAAAAATAATAATAACATGCCACGCAGTCTTAATGCTTGGCCTGAATGAAATACTAATCTCATTTGGAATAAAGTCTGTAATACTCTTTTCAAAATTGAGCATGATACAAGATTCCACATGTAAAACCCCACACTGATGCTAAACTATTAAAAAAGAGAGATGGACAAGGCTATGTGAAAGAGCTGAATTCCATGAAAACCCAAGATGTTTGGCTTATCTGAAGCCAGGTTTTAGAAACTAGTGAAATTCTCATAGAAAAACAGCCATTCCAATGCTCAAAGATGAAATACTCTGCTGTTGTCCCAGTTTCTGACCAGTAAGCAGGGGAGAGCTATTTTTCAAGTTTTCAGAAGTCACCACTTTCTTACATAGAAAGATAAAATGAAACTCAACACTCATCATGTGTTACTACACTCAAGACTGAGCTTGCTGTGGCAAACATTTCTTCTATTGCACGCAGAAAACTGCTTCCAAGATGGCCAAAATGCATGTACTCCAACTGCTTGCCTTATTTCAAACTGTTCAACAATCACTGAACTTACTGATTAACTTAGTTAAAAGTTTTGTAGCCATTAACTGATTTGAAAAGGAGTAAGATCAAAAAAAGGAAAAAAAAAGCACAAAAGGAAAAAAAAACATAAAACAGTACTTACAGCAGCCTTACTTTGAGAAAAAGTAGCCCATGCTGCAGTTAGATCTTATGGAGCAGAAAAAAACAGAAATACGTTTCTCATTAGTACATGTAAAACAATGAAATAAAATGCTGCTTCAAAACAATTTTCATGGCCTCACTAATCAAATTCTTTTAATGACTCAATTCCAGCCTGTCAATCTCCTCTAGGAGAGGCTGCTATCAGTCAAGACTCATTTTACCAGAGCAATAAAGTACGTAATGTAAAATGTGGATGTAATGTTAACGAGCTCACTATTAGGTCAAGTATATTATTACACTTGAAATTGTTTAGACAGAAGTTGTTTAGAAGACAAAATAAAAGCTGGTTATCTAACCCAATGCAAATACCTTGCATTTTTCCATTACATTATAGTTTAACTACTTTTTTCCCTTCCATTTTCTTCTTCAGTAAATTAAGCATGAATACATGATCACTGAAAGACTCTACTCAATAACAAGCTTTGAGCATGTGAATCCTGAACTGTACACCCTACAAACAAAATAGAAGCAATGTTTGCAAAGAACAAGCATGAGGCACTAATCAACTTCAGGCTTTTAATCTAAACAGCACTTGCTCTGTGCAAACTAGTTCAGTAAGATGCATTAGTATTTTCCTCTAGAAGTATTTACTTTTTCAGTTCCCCTCTTCTTTTGGATTCTAACGGTTTTCTTCTAATGTAATGGTTTACACAACATCCAAACCTTTAATGTGTGTCAGAATCATGGAGAGTAGTAGGGTCAGAGCGGTTTTTTTAAATAAATAAATAAGTATTTTCCTTACAGTTGAAAAGCTGCCAATTTAATTTCAGGTAAGATGACCCTCTTCTTTTGTGTTGCTGTAAGTAAGTAGCATAGCAACAACTTCACTTTGATTTCGAGAGATGGTGCTCCATGTCTACAGAACATCTCAGTTTCACAAAGTACATAATTTTAAAAGAAACTGAACATATCGCAGAAAACAATAAGCAATAATGTCCCCTTACAGAAAAAAAATAATCTGCCTCCACTTTCAAAATAGCTTCTAGAGTCCAGTTTTGTCATAGTGGAGACCATAAGTCCAATCTTGAACCACAGATTTAACATGCAGCTCAGTTCTACAGACTACAGCCTTCTTCTTCCCAGGGATGTACTGTAATTACATGACAGTAGAAAGCAAACAGTTCAGGGAGAAAGAAGTTCTGTAAGTCATCCTAGTTGAGATGTACTGCTGCTACTCAGTGTCCTTCACTTGAGTACTTGAGTGCTACTCTTCACCACTTTGGAACTGAGAAAGAATCAGAAGCTACTGCCTCTCAGGCTCTTCTTCACTTTTTTCAAGAGCCTACAGTTCAGTTTCTGTTCCCGCATTGCTCACCCTCCAAAGTACTGAAAAATAAAAAAGTAATGCGTCTCTGTGCCATCTTGGCAACCATACGATAGCCTGGCAATTCCTAATGCAGATCAGCAAATAACTCTGCAGATCAGAATATGAAACTGCTATCTCTGCAGAAATGAAGCCATATAACACATGGTCTTTGCTTCCAAATTGAGGCAAGAGAATACTTTCTATAACTCCTCAAAGTTTCAAACAACATGTTTTTCATGATAAAACATCTTCCAAAACAAGGCAATAAAACAGAGAAAATTCCTACCTCTGGCCGAGTCCTTGGTTTGGTTATGCCTCAGATTTTGTAGAGGCACCTCTTTTGACTTGTTGCTCCACATCATGTCAATTTATCTATTAAAAGAAATATTATTTTAAAAAGTTTTGTAAGAATCAAAGAGGTATAAAGTAAGAACAAATGTATCTTATGCAAACTTTGATCATTTTGATGAATTTTCACCTCATACGATTTCAAACTGAGATCATGAACATCAGCACTAAATCAAACGTGTTTACAGCTTGCACTTCTTCAGAAACCATGTAAAATTCTGTGCATAAGGAGGGGTTTGCTTCTGTTCTTGTATGTTACAAAGAAGAGTGAACTTGAAAAAAAAAACCCCAAAGGTCATGCAATTCAGATCACAGTCATAAGTATTCCAGCAAATCTGAAGATGACCATACTGAAATACTGCACATGAAGGAGTGACAGAGACAGCACTATATGGATTATAGTAACAGAGACTATATGAGATATATGGATTAGAGTAACAGAGATATAAGGATTAAAGCAATAAGGACAGCACGATATTGACTGAACCTACAAAATACCCAATTCTGCCAGTAACAGATGAATGTGCCACCTCTATCTGTTAAAGGATCAGGCAGAACAGAATTGTGCAGCAGGATGCTACAGCCAGGAAAAAAGACTGGAGCTGCCATGGTTTTCCTGTGTACTTCAGCAGCAATCTAAAAGAGGGTCACCAAAGGAATTTTTTTATAAGGGAGAAAAAATAAAAGCTATGCAATCAGGAAAGATAATTCTAAGAAAAGGCAGATAATTTATGCAACTCTTTATTTCTCATTAGTTTCACTGGAAAGGATGAGCTGTTGGACACAAAGTTGTAACAGACTTGAAAGAAGTGCTATATAAGAAGAATAGTAAGTATAAGAAATCTAAAAGGACTTCATGGAGCCAACAAGAACTCTGATTAGCAAGTACGGCCACTACCCTCTCACCAAGGACCTCCTGTCATGGAGGGTCATGTGTTTGCATGTGGAGGCCACCGTATGTACTTACTGATCTGTCTTCAAAACAGACTGAGGAGGTTTCTGCTATGGAAAAGAAAAAATTAGGTAACCATGATTTCATACAGGAAGTTCTAGACTTCTGAAAGAGTCATAAAGCACACTGTCCTCTCTCTTAATTTCTGAAGTTTTCTTTTGCTTTCAATTCTCTAGAGAGTGTGCCACATACAAAGGGCATTCCAATATACAGATCATCCTTCTGATTAAAAGCGACTAAACATTCCACAAAATTAACACTGTGTACTACTTACTGAAACAAATCATTACCTGTGTATTTTGTGACAAGGATTTTTATATCTGGGTTCAAGGACTGTGGTCACCCACAGTGACCAGCACTGAAGCTTGGTCCTCACATTCAGTTATACAGCTTATCTCTAAGTCAGTAATTTACTCCACCAAAACTGTTCTCATGCCCCAAGACTATCAATAACAACAACACAGGACTTCAAAAGACCTTTACTTGTGACTTGCTTTACAGAATACACAGACACGCTCAAAAGACTGTGGAAAAGTGAGCTTATATATGTAGGTACAGAAAAACACGCATATACACAGAGTGACATCCACAATAACAAAGAAGTAGAAAGAAGTAGGTAGCGTTTTGTTTTTTAAGTATCTAGTTACAGGCAGCAAGCCAAGTGAAGTTAGAAGATTCTGCTTCTAGGACAGGTGCTGCAGAGCTCATTCATGCCACCACAGCTTTGTATCTCACACCACTCATGCTGTAAATCATTAACACTGCCCTGCCCTGGAAATAATCTAATTGATTTTCTCCATCACTGAAGGAAAGAGCAATTATGTCAGAAATGTAGAAAAACAAATATTAATAAAAAGGGGGATTTTTTTTTATACAGAATCAATTTTGAGAGACACTGAAAATGTCATAACATACCATGATGTGTCTTGCCCAAACAAAAACATAAGACAACCTACTCAAAATGTAAATTTAGCATTAAGAGAACTTCTGGGAAAGCAAACATTTCTGAAGGGATTAAGTATTACACTTCATTGTTTGAAATTTATTTTTATTATCAGAATTACTGGTATAGACAGGAAAACTTAGGTACTAGGCACAGGACATAACACTACTCTTTTCTACAAACACTATTCCTATGGAAAGACATGGAAGAGAACTGACAGATCAGAAAGACACTAGGGAGGAGGAAATGGAAACAAAGAGAAAACCACTATCAAATAAAAAAGACAAGGAACTAGTATTATGTTTACTAATAAGCACACCAAAGATGGTATTGAAGGTACAACAGATAAAATAACTAGTCAGCTAAGAGGACAGCATTTTAAAAGTAACAGGAGATATCGAAATAGAATATGCTTAGCAAAGGTACACAAAAATGTGAAGACATGAAAAACAGGGCTGCTAAGAAGAGAAAGAAAAGTGGTGAGAGAAGCAGGATATAAGAAAAGAAGAGAATGGAGAAAGACAGGAAGGAGAGAAATGGAATGAATTTTTGAAGAACTGCCTATAGAGAGCAGCAAAAAGGAAGAAAAGAAACCAGTATACTGGTCCAATTGTAAAGTTTTTCCAAATATATTCAGTATGATTTTTTTTTTCTTAGTAGTACAGCCTCTGTAAGAAAAGGAAAGAGGAAACTCAGAAGTCATGGCATGGCACTGAAGCAAGGAAACAGGAGAGGAGGATGAATCATACAGACACAAAAAAGGCAGAGAATGTGAGCAAGAGATCACACACTGTTTTCATTGACATTTAGTGGTTATGCAAAAAAAATCCAGTATGCATAGGGAACAGTATTCCTCAAGAATTAATTTCTTATAAAAACAGAAGGGATACGAAAGGAAAGGGATACCACAAAAGAAAACATGAAGCTTTGCGAAAAGTAGGGAAAGCAACAAATTATTGGTTTATGTCATATTCTTAAATGTTTAATTCCCAAGAAGTGGGTTTTGCTACAAACTGGGTACACAGTGCAGGGGCCAGCAATTCACACAGTTTGAGCTACACTAAGGCAGCAGTGCCAATAAAATAAGCCATCTTCTCCTTTCTTTATGCCTTGGTCTCTCTTGCCATATTTAGACAGGAAGTCAATGGGATTATGTGGTAAAGCAAAGCAGACTGGTAATCTGGTAAGTACAACAAGTAGCTTTTTTGAGATTTTTTGCTTTACTAGTTTTATCTATGTCATAGCATAAGCTACAATCTCCCTGCAAGCAGAATGAGGATGGAAACATTGGGGAACAGCCAGATCAGTCCCAGTCCTATAATGGCTACTGTGGCGTATCATAATGTACACTATTCCTCAAACGCAAATGCTTGAGGCTGCTACTGCCTTCACCTTGAGGAGAGTGAGAGGGACTGAAGAAAACAAAAACCACTCCCATCACCTTCTTCTTACTAGTGGAGACGCTACTGGAGCTCAAGGACACCACGGGAGCCAGAGTCTATAAACCTTGCTCTAGTGTGTCCTACTGCACCCATGCCTTGCACTGCGCAACTTGTCCATGGGGAAACAGACATAGAGACATATGGTTTTAGGAATGTTTTCTTCCCATTTATAAAAATATTTTAAGATTCCATGTACAAATAATCGAAAGTTGACTTCTGAATCCTTAAAATCCCTCTGGAGTATGCATCTGTTCCGCTACAGTTCTGTTACTGGCAGTAACAGACACACACAGGTGAACAGACAAAATCAGGCCAGGTCAAGCAAACTATTTTTCTGAGCCAGCCCACTGAAAGTGATGGAATTTCTATTTAAAGACGCCAGAACCACTTTCCATGTGTCCTCAAATACCACAGAATACAGTTTATGATGATACGTTTGACTGTGGAATACACACACCTTTACCTACGCATTTTTCTGGAACCCAAGTTTTTAACTGCATTATCCCGTTTAAATTACAGCTAAAAATACCCGTAATACACTGTTCTAAAACATATATGTGTGTATATATATACATATATACACGTTTATGAGCTTTTAAATTTTTTATTTTTTTTTTTATACAAGAGTAATGTATCTTCTTTTTATTTTGGCCTCAAAGTATTTTGAGAAACCTTTGCCTCTCAAAGCAAGATGCAGGTGATTTACTGACCTTCCTCAGGACTGAAGACAAGTTCCAGTGCAACAAACAAATCATGACACATTTCTCAAAACAAGTGCCACACCTCCAGCATCTATAGCCAACTCTGCAGAATCAGCAGGTCCTTCCCCCACCTTCTTTCAATACTCATTTATATAAGCCTTCAAATTAAATGCCTGTCAGGGACGAAAGTTCTGAAAGGAAGTTAATGTTCACAATCCAAGTACAACTCCAACTGCACAACACTTGATGGACCCAAACTTCATGTTAACACTTCTCCACCATATTATTTCAAGTCTGTAATCTCCACTTTGTTCCTCCAAAATTATTTCTGCTACAAAGTTGGGGATTTTTCTTCTTATGATTTTTAAGGGGTGCAGAGCTAAAGAGCGGGATCAAACTATTCAGAGTGCCTTTATGGGTAGTTTTGCTGGTATTTAATCTGACTGGCTGCTAGAATATTGCCTTAGAAATACTCTGCTGGTTCAGAATGCACTGCATCCCAACAGCAAGGCTGCATGTAATTACAATGGACACAATTATGTAAAACCGATGCAAGAAAAAGCTAGAAGTAACAAATATCAACAATGCCCAAGGAGCTTGTGAATGTTAGCTGCTTTGAATGAGGAGTTTTAGATAATATTCAGTATTTTGCCTTGTAATGCAAATAGTAAATATACCGAACTCCTCACATTTTAATCATTATGACTTTGGAAAACAATAATTATACCAAAAAAGCCTCAACAGTAAAATAAGTGTATGACAAATTTTGCTATGTATTAAGCTAAAAAAAGTAAAAAAGTTTTTAGGGATATTAAGGTAGAAAAAAATAAAATTAAAAAATAAGAGAGCAATCATGATACAACACACAGTTGCAGACAGAAAAGCAGGAAAGAATTTCAAAGCACGTCACTACATCTAACTGTTAACCAGAAAGATAAATGACATCCACAGTCATACATCCATCAAATGTCAGAAAATATAGTTAAAAAATATGAACATGTTTCATGAGCTCCAAGATGAAATCCCTGGCACCAGTCAGCTACTAAATTTGGATCCACACTATAGTGAAGTTTGTTCTATAAATGAAACATTTCTGAATTTGATTCTCTCCAACTATATGCTCAGAATGGACATTTACAACACCTTTCTGCTATGACAAGTCATGGCAACTCACAAAAGCGTCTTTGCTTCATAAGTGATGTAAAAATGATGAGAAAAATTACACTAAAAAGTTGATTAGTGGTTTACTGAAAGTAAAAGGCAGTCTTGCTCTGTTGCATCACATGCTAGAAGGTACTTTTGAGGAAATCTATCAAAATTAATGTTGTGACAGCTAGCGCAACTTTATTCATTGCTCATGAAGAGAGTACAAAGGCACAGAGAATGCACCCATTTATTAAGCAGATGCACACGAGGATTTGTCTGTCCATTCAGAAGTTCTGTATTTTCTTTGACTTCAAAGATCTTGGTATCTATGACAGAAAATAGGCAACCACCTTAGCTTCAGGAACAAACAAAATACTCCCACATTCATTTTCTTGGCCTTCAAAACAAAAATTCACTCTTTCCATGTCCAGTTACTAAAAATCACATCAGAAGATTTCAATTCTTGCAGCCCATAATAAATCCATTCAGCAGGATATGCTCAAATGCTCATCTCGCAAGGAACACTCCATTGTGAGCAAGTCTTATTTTATGATTCTATGATTCTTAGAAGACACAGGCAAACCTCCCAGTTAAGTAGAAGAACCAGGCCTGCCAATTTGGAGAGTCTAAGACAACAGCTTTCAAATGCTCAACAATGCCAGGGATCTATGACCACAGCAGCAACTTCATTTGCGGCTATCAACTGCAGACTTGTCCAGTATTTTCTTTCAAAACAGAATAAAGTGCATGAAAACTTCAGTTAATGTGGTTCAAATGCCACTTTCTGAAGTCTGATGCCTTTGCTTTGAAACTGCACCCAGAAGCAGTGTCTGAAAAATGTCTCAGTAACAACATGAGACATCAAAAAGAAAACCAAGTCAAACCCCATGACAAGCTGAACAGTGCCCACCGCTCTGTCTCTGACCTGCATTATAAATACTGATACCAGGACTCTGCTGAGAAGACTTTTTCTTGAGCTAGCTAAAGTAGCATAGTAGTAGCATATTTTCATAGTAGCATATTAATAGTAACATATTTTCCCAGGTCTAAATAATTCCATCCCACTAAAAGCATCCCACAAGAAAGTACCTAACCCTAAATCCAAACTTTTCTGTTTCAGACAATTCCACATGATGTACTTTGCTATTAGCAACCATGACACATCATGTTAACATGAATGAAAAATACTGGAGAAAAAACATAACTGTTCTTTAAAATGTTATGCTCTATTGCCATGGATCAGACTTTGCGTAAAATTCTGCAATCAGTAAGGACTGTTCTTACGAAGCTAAAACATAGAAAGAAATTCTGTTAGCTCTCAGGAAGTTTCAATTGACCCAGTATAATTAATTAGTTAATTTATTTGCTCTGTTCTTTCTCCAGTATACTGGCAAAGGTTTCAGAATTATATGTACAAGTAATTTTATTCTCAATCGAGTAGTCCATTAAAGGCTATTATATCATTAGCAGAATGATACACATGTATCTTCCAAGCACTTACACCTATGGATAAATTTTACACTCTGATATTCTGATGCAGCCACATGCCTAATATATTAACTGTAGTGGGAAATTTTCCTCTCTGAACTCAGCGACCAAACCCCTTGTATTATTATGCCGCTATACCTGTCTCATATTAACACAACTTACACTGGTTTGAATAGGATGAATTATATTAGTTTAAGTACATCAGCAGCACAGTTCGAACAGTGCTGTTGTACTGATAAAAAGTCACACTCCTGATGCTCATGTCTAAGGCACAGGTGAGCAGATAAAGCATGCTGA
>JBCJKH010017273.1:0-42917 GCA_039877255.1 Loriculus beryllinus
TGCCAGGGATGGAGCATTCACAACTTCCTTGGGCAACCCATTCCAGTGCCTCACCACCCTAACAGTAAAGAATTTCTCTAAACCTTCCCTGTTTAAGCTTTAACCCATTACCCCTTGTCCTGTCACTACAGTCCCTAACAAAGAGTCCCTTCCCAGCATCCCTATAGGTCCCCTTCAGATACTGGAAAGCTGCTATGAGATCACCATGCAGCCGCACAGAAAGGATGTGCTTTCTCTGTGTGGGTTATTTTTAGGTGTTGTGGAAAACCAAATTGTTGTGATTAACCAAATCCCAGACTTTTCTGTTCTCATCCTGAATTAGATTTCAGTCTTGGCTTTGATAGCTTTACTACTATCATCATCAATTTCTTCTGTATAGACCTAGTCTGAATATAACCCTGGTCAGACTGACAGGCCTGCGGTTCCCTGAATCCTCCTTCTAGATCTTTCTTTAAATGGGCATCACATTTGCTAACCTCCATTACACTAGGACCTCCCCAGTTAGCTAGGACTGCTGATGAATGATTCAAAGTGGTTCAGTGAGCACTTCCCCCAGAAGTTCTTACTTTCAATCAGATGTACCACTGGATCTTTCTTTTCAAGTAGAAAGAACAAACAAAATGTGCATGAGTACTCCTGCCTCCTCCCACAAGCAAATCTAAATGTTAGAAGTTAAAAATTCAAGAGCAAAGCAGTGATTTGGGTCATTTTTTTAATTAGGAAAATCCAAGGATTTTTTTCTCCAGTATGTTCCATTTTCTGTATGTGCCAGCTATGTTTAAAAGCAGGAGTTTTAGTTTGAGATACACTGAAATTAATCCCATAGAGCAAGAAGAATCTGTCAGGCGTGAAGGGTAATAGTATTTCTTCACTGTAGAGAACATTATTTTGTTCGCTTTCTAAGGAGACTTTATACAGTGGCTCATAAGTACTTTATGAAAGAAGACACAATACTTGTCCTTCATGGGTGAGAAATTTTGTGTTTCCTGGGATTACTGCCTTTCTCTAATCTGGTTTGTTATCAGCTGTTGTGGGAGGAAAAGAGCAGCAGGGGTTTTGGGTCTTTCTGCAGCTGAAGAAATGCCAGTCTCTAAAGGAATCTTTCAGGCACAGTAGAACCCAGCAGCTATGGTAACAATCTGATCTTGTTTTGAGAATGGATGGGAGCCCTTGCCATCTGTTGCGAAGAACAGCCGTTTCCCATGACCCACTAATTAAGCTGGCACCAGCATCATTAATGGCCCTATTTGTGCAAGACAGTGGGTCTGCGGGTATGTTGGAGTGTGAGTCTGACTGAATCAGAAGAAATTGTTCCTTTACCTCTGCAGCGACCAGTGTTCTTGCAGAAATACTGACCTTGATGATTGGTGGTGTTTTAACAAATGTTGACTGGACACTTGCGTATTGCAGGTCACCCCTGAAGAAATGTTGGCAGATCTCTGAACTTCCTCACCAGCAATTCATGTTTCTGCACACTGTTAGAACAGAAAGGCTCATGGATGTGGATGAATTGTTCTCTGAAATAATGTGCTTTTGCTGGGGATAACTTCTTTGCACGTCCCCTTTGGATTTCAGGAATGGGCTACCACAGCATGGAGTTTTTGGAGATACTGTCAGTGCTGTTTTCAGGGATCTCCTCTTGCACTCTTGGGGTCCTACTACTGGGAAAAGTCTGGTCAATCTGTGGTTTTACTTATCTTACAATGAATTCTAATGCACAACCATGGGGGAATTCTTTTAACCCTCTTAAGGGAGGATCAGCAAGTTTGAGATGGGTGCAGAGCCGTTAAGATACTAACCGTTACTCCTGGAGGAGTTAGCAGGAGAGATGTCTCTTCCCTGACAGCACAAAGATTAAAAAAATACAAATGTCAGAGCATCCTAGTTGGCATCCAAAGTGAATGAGTCACCCCTAATGCGACTAAAAAGCTAATTCTGCCTTGACTTCAAAGAAAAACATCAAAGGCAATTTTGCTGTTTATCCAGGTGTTAAAGAAAGAGCTTTTCCTTGCCCCTGCTACTCTAGCTGAGAGTACGGAGGAGTGTCATGCTTGCTTGCTATTGATATTGAAATCGTTACATTCAGATGAAGTTTATTGAATGTGTTGCTGACACAAGCAAGGGAACTACACCAGCAGTTTGACAACTGCTCTGTGATTTTTGTGAAAGATAAACCACAGAAGAGGAATGAGATAAGACAGCAGGAAATTAAGAGGTGTTCCATGATTTTCCTGAACAGCAAAGATAATATTCTTCATGCAATCTTTCCCATAACTTGCTGTTATTGCATGTTTCTCTTTTTTTTCCATTTCAAAAGCCTCCTTGGCCTTCTGCATCTCTTGGTGTTTATGCATGCGCTGTCTTGGCTGTGTGTGGCAATGACCATCAGGCACAGAAGTAGTCTCCTTGGCACAGTTTCTGCAGACTCATGGTGCATCCTTAGCAAATGTGAGGCTCTTGAAGAGAAGATTAATTAAAGACACAAAGCCAAGTGAAAACTGGCACTTGGAAGATTCTTCCTGAAAAGTAATACTTGAAAGGCCTTGGTCTAGTAGAAGGAGATGATGATGATGATGGTGAGAGAGAGAAATAAAGAACAACTTTCTGGTTTCAGCTAGGACTTCACTCAGATGCTGGGGCTAGAAATATGTACAAGACATCTTCTGGAAGAGACATAAATTATGAGGATATAGGAAAAAATTCTTTCACATCACTCTCCCAGTAAAAGTGATCGATTATATGAAATAGTGACTGTTCAGGAAGCCTGAAAAGAAATGAGTTGCCGGTAACATGGGCTGTGGGATTGAGTGCACCCTCAGCAGGTTTGCTGAAGACACTAAGCTATGTGGTTCAATTTTTACACTGGAGGGAATGGATGCCATCCAGGAGAACCTTGGCCCATGTGGTGCCAACCTTATGCAGTTCAACAAAGCCAAATGCATGGTCCTACACCTGGGTCAGGGCAATCCAAGGCACAGCTACAGGCTGGGAAGAGAAGTGATTCAGAGCAGCCAGCAAAGTGTTGATCTATGAGAAACTGAATATGCAGTGCTCATGGCCAGGTTGGACAGATCCTTCGGCAGCATGGTCTAGTGCAAGGTGTTCCTGCCCATGGCAGAAGGGTTGGAACTTTATTGTTTTAAGGTCCTTTCCAACCCTAACTATTCTATGATTCTATAAGAATGAAATTTGTTTTCTTCCATAATTATCACTTTATCTTTGACTAGAATGCTGTTGAGATAAAACATGAATTTTTGCTGTTACACCCTTCTAAAGGTATTTTTAAGACTTTATTTAATGGATTTTCTTTCTTTTTTCTGATTTTTATGTCTTGAGAACTTGTGAGTAGACATAGCACTCTGGAAGTGAGAAATTCTTCTGTTGCCTGGTACATGTGAGCTCTCTGCTAACACAACCTATGCTCCCATTCTCTACTTTGTCTCCTTGCTGAACTCTAACATGAGATGCTGGTTTAGTCCACTAAACGATGACCCATACTGCCAAACTGATTCTCTCATATTAGTGACACGTAGACTGAGCTCATGATACCATTATTCATGTTTCCCTTCAGTGGTGACCTACAGCTGAATTTGAATCTGATCCATGGGGTGAATTGTGTCAATTCTATACTCTCCTTTCCAGCCATCAGTATTCAAAATCCTTTCTACTGTGTTTCAGCTTTTTGCAAGAATTATTGTTTGTGCTTTGTATCCTTAGTAATAGAGATGTAAAGTGTGTCCACAGAATGTGTGGAAAAAGTTATGTCATGGTAGACAAAAGCATTTTCAGGCAGTGATTTAAATCAAGGATGGAGAAGTTCTGAAAAATATGAATGATATCAAAGCTGCCTTCATCTCTTGAAGATAATGTAACACATGCTTCAAAAGCATTAGATTCTGGAAATGCAGCTAGGGTCTTACCGGCACAGATAATAACTTTGAAAAAGTTAGATTTCTACCATGCGCTTTATCTTACTTATCTCCAGATTAGAGGATAATATTTCTCAAATACCTGCTGAAACTTCAAGACTTTTTGCAGAATCTAAGAAGAAGCTCAGCTGAAGGTGGTCTGAAAACTTCCAAATTCAGTGTCAGTTCTCACTGTTGTAAAGTCAGTTTCTATTGCTCAAATTCAGGGCCTGTGAAGAAAGATTGCATGTTAAAGTTGGGAAAAATAAAGCATGCCTTGACTCTAGGGGGTTTAAAAATGTGCCTTATTAGAGAGGTTCTAAATAAAATCTGTGGAGGGAAGAGCAGAGCCAGTTGGTCTCACTATTTCATTTCATTGTTTCTTGCTCATGCTTGCATGTATGTGTGCAGACAGTATGTTTTCTGGAGCTTGCTAAGCTCAGGAAGCTTTCAAAGTGCACATACACTTTTTTGGAATTCATCGTTTTTATCTACAGCATATTTGTTAAGAATTGAATTAGTCTCATATTTGCAGGAAAAAAAAAATCCCCAAGGCGATATTCTGTATTTGTTCATACACATGCACATGTATATTATATATACACTTTATGCTAATACAATTTGCCTGCTTACACGAACCTAACCACATAAAACGTACCATAGATAACAGTTGCAAATACAGGGCTGGAAGGAAAATGAGAATTGCTCTGGCCTGGCATTCAAGGCACGATCAACTGTAACTGCATCTTTCCTGATGAACTTTCGTTGAACCTTCTTATCTTGTAGTGTGCTGTATGTTGGAAAGAGTTTTCTAATGTATCGCTTGCATTTACGGTGACCTGCTCAGAGCTCGCTCACTTGCCCAGTCTCAAGGGGGATGGACAAAGGGTATGGTGGGGGAGAGAGCCAAAACACTATGGGCTTGGATGGGAGCATGCCTGAAAGGAAGGGAAGGAATGAAGGAGTATGCGTCCGCGGCATGTGGAGTGAGCAGGAATGAAAGGACACGTGGAAAGGAAGGGCAGCATAAGTGCCATGAAGGAAGGCTTTGGTGTCTTGCATGCTTCCTGTACCCACTCCTGATTTGAATTAGTTGTTAAGTCACTCAAGTGGAACTACTTAAATCAGTTGCCTAAAGCAGAGTCCTCCTGCATGTAGGATATTTTCTCTGTTGGGAGTTAATTATATGGGCTGAATAATTGATGTTCACGTTTGGTAAACTAGATAAAATAACAAAGCAGATTTTTATATAACGAAAATACTTTTCATGTGCAAACAGAAAAGCTATAACAGCAAAAGAATCAGGATATCATGATGTTTAAAATTATAAAAAGTATGTATGTTTTGTTTTTTTTTTTTCCAGGAACATCTTAACTTTGTTCTCATCCCAGTGAATGTGTACACTTATGTGCTCTATTACTGTAGAGTAGAATTAAATGAAGAACACAAGGTGATATTTATGATCACAGATGCGTTTTCATACATGCAGCTACTAACAAAACTACTAAGTGTAACAAAGAAAGCAGTTTAGAAATAAATTTCATTTACTTGCATTGATTTTATCATAGTGATACCTGAAGTGGTATTTGGCAAGATCATCATCCAGAGATCAGGTGTTTCACACTGTTTCTGCCACTTCATATCTTGTAATATAAAGAAATACAGCCAAGACCACTGTTCATGTCTTTTGAAAAATAATCCTGGAGATTATTTTAATTCTTTTGAGATTCTTCTTTAGAGGAATATTAATGCCAGTGAAATGGATAACAGCTTTTACTGTTCATTTCTTTTGGGGTTTGGGTTTTTATTTCAAAATTCATCTATATTTTGGAAGACACAGAATGTTTACAGTGAAAATTCTAAAAAGCTGTCAAACGGCTGATCACATTTTGTGATGTTGCCAATGTTGCCAAATACTTTTTTTTTTTTTTGGGGGGGGGGGGGGAAATAACTTTGAAGGGAGAGTTAATAATTTATGGCTTACAAGTATTCCTCCCTCAACACTTCAGCATTGCCAGGGTTTTTTTCTGTCTATTTTGAAAGTAATATTTTTACAGCAGTTTTCACTTGATTCTTTATCTGCTTTATTACATATATCATGCATTCAAGATTTTATGTTAATTGAAGCTGTATCAGTCACCTAAGTGTTTCTGCCTTGATGATATGGAGCTATGTGCCTACTCTTAAATGTACCTAGTGGGAGCAGCTCATGTTTTAAAAGGTGAGCATCTCTCTGCCTTCTTAGCTCCAGTTTAGGTCACTGCATCTGCTGTGTCCTCACAGGGCTATGTGGCACTGGGTGATCTCTTTGGCCTGGCAATCTCTGCCCCAGCACTTGTACTAAAGTTGTGCTGAGGAGATCAGAGCCAAGGTTGCTTCTGGATACCTTAACTCAAGCTCAGGACATAGCACAGTTGTCCTTTGGTTCCTTTGTCATACATACCTGTCTTTTTTCCACTGTATCCTTTAGGCAGCTTTTCCAAAGTCACCAGAAATAGCTCAAGTCAGAGCAGTGGCATGTGTATAAGCAACACGAGGGACTTTTGAAAAGATGAATTTGCAACCAGCAGTCTCCATTCTGAGCAGCAGTGATTAGCCCAGCTCTGATTGACAGAGTGCAATAAAATGGAGACAGCTCTGCCCTTGATACATAATAAGTGAAAGACTAGTGGGAAATATCTGAAAAACTTTCCTACGCTTAAAGTGGATGAGTGAGCACAGCTCTTTTCTGTCTTTCTTGCTCTACTCTCAGTTGCAACAGCACCCTCGAGCTGAGCCTTTGGTGTCTTTGCCCTTTTCTACCTCCTTCTGCAACTCCTAGGATGAAAAAAAATGTGGCTTTTCTAGCTTCCTGACCCCATTCTGTCATTGCTGCTGCACTCCTGTGAAATGTGCATTATACTACAATAAAGTTGGTGTGCAGCAAGCATGGAAATGGTATTGACGAAGTTATAATGGAAGAAGCAATTTATGACTGCGGCCAGGTGGAGTTCTGAGGGATTGTACCTGAGCTAATATTACCTTGCTGCGAACCACTGAACTGAGGTCTATCATTTCAAGCAGGTAAATCTATGTGTGGTTACCATGGTACTCTCTTCTTTTCGAAAAGAAGTCACTTGTCTCACATTTAAAAAGAGCTAACGAGAGACAAGTATAAAGAGAAGAAAATAGATGGTCTTAAATATACATATTTTAGGTCATTAATATCTGAAATCAGGCCAAGTGGAGCTGACCAGTCAAGGAGAAAGTTTGTGGCTGGGTGACCTTGGAGCTTGTAACCACTTGGTCCAGAGAGGCAGGGGCACATGTACCCCACCGGGCACAATGATTACCTCTTCCTTCCTCTGTCTTCACATCTCAGTGCTTGGTCAAACATCTGCCCTGCTTGCTCAGCCACCATTGTGACACAGCTGGTGCAGCCTGAATCCTAAGTCTGTTGAGATACACCTGCAGAGGTTCTGAGGGTGATGCTTTGAGAAGTCACTGATTGCTTTCAGGCTCAAATTTTCTATTCCATCTGCTGTCCTTTATGAAGTGGGTACATCCCTCAACGCAAGACTGGCCTAGGAACAGCTGGAGACTGTGCATGTCCTGACACAGGCTTGGGGTAGTCCTCAGCTTTGACTTGAACCTCATGATGCTGATGTCCCTTTTTCCCTTTACCTTGAGCACCTTTATTGCGTCTGGATGAAACATAGGGATAAAGAAGTCCATAGGTTCAGGAGTTAGAAACATGAGGGGTTATGAGTAATCTCTGTTCCAGCCACTCTAGTGCAATTAGGTTTAAATTCCCAGAACATGTTGTCCTCTTCAATTTCCCATTTCCTTCTCTATGAGCACCACGGATTGCACCTCAGGTTTCATCTTTGGTGGGAATTCAGAATTATGAAAGAAAGGAAATTCAGAGAAGAACATGCAGCTAAAGAAGAAAAGTCCTCTTAGCTATAACTGTGGGTTGGGTAAAAATTAGACTGGAGAAGTCCTTTTCCACCTATTGCCACCTTCCCCTACCCATTCAGAGCAGCGCTGCTAAAAAGCGGGTACAACCTTCATGCATTAATATCTTCATGTAAATAGTTTTATCATCCTTCTTCAACAAAGTATCTGTCAGCTACCAAAGGCATCATTTTCTGATTATCTTTTTATAAGCTGCTGCTCCAGTGGACCTGCAAAATTAACATTGTGCTCAGCAGAACAGTCTATGTAAAACAAGGGCAATTTATATAGAAATATCCATAATCCTTCACATTAGAATTTGGCAGTTAAAATTCTGGCTCCTCTTAGAGGTGACTCTAACCTAGTTGGGTTCTGTTAACAAAAGCTGTTATTATGGCTCACAGATTTTTTTCTACTTTGGCTTATGAGCTTCAGCACTCACCTCTACATCTCCTACCGTGCTGTCTGCCTCTCCTGATTTAAACTGCATTACTTTCTGTCATACATTATTGAAGACTAAGCTTAACTACCTGGACACGGTGAAAAATACTCAATACTGGGGTTAAAGTCCATGCAATATTTCCTTTTCTCGTTTCTTCTTTTTCCTCTTCAGGAGAAAAAGGAAATAAAGTGTGTTGAGGAAAGCTGCTTGTAGAAAAGGTGCTGAGCTGGAACAGAACAGATGTGAATTCAGTTTCCTGCTGTGACATGCATTTTCTGAGTGTCCTTGGATATATAATTTTATTTCTTCTCTTTTCTCTCTCTCATTCTGCCTCTTTCCTCACCTTACTGCTTTGCACAAAATAATATATACTTTTACCATCTAGCGTATCTCAACGTGTTTTTCCTTCCAGAGCAAAATCTGTACTAACCAATATGTACACAATACTGTGAAAAGTAGGATTTCAGGTTTTGGACCTCAAATCTGATAATGCCAAAGAAAAAAAAGCACTAAATAAATACCTCTCCAGCTCATTCAGCATTACTGTACACTGTTTGAAACAGAATGATGTTGCAGTTAAACTTGATCTCTCTTGCCTGAGGCTTTTAATGGAGTAAAAAGGAGAAGATTTCATTCCAATATTACTGTGGCAAGTCTGTGACCTTAAATAAAGTCCTGTTGAATTTATCTTGGGGGTAAGCACACAATTATGTAAATATTTAGAGCCACTAGCTTCCTGGTACTTCCTTGTGCAATATTCCCTTTCATGTACTGGATGGTGAAACCTGGATTACCAGCTGTCCCGCTTCCATGGCAAAGGTCTCATGAGCACTTCAGGGTGTGTGGCAGATCCTGGCTTCTTGTAGGAGAAGTTCCAAGGAAACTCTTGTAGAAAGAAAAATAAGGTACACTGAACGTCAAGACAGAGGATAATTTCCTTATCAAGCAAAGGAAAAAGGTTTCCCTTGCATGGGAATCTAATGATGTTTCTGTAACCCTGACATAACTGCAGATTGGCTTTCAGGTCTTAAGCACTATTGCAGAGTAGAAAAACGTTTATGCCAATGTAAGTGGTGAAACCAACACAGTGACTGGTCAAAGAAACCTTGGGGAGTACTCCACAGGGACCTCCTGCCTTCTGGAAAAAGATAAAACAAACCTTGTTTGCACTTTGTAGGTGGCAGCATGAATTTTCAAGAAGTTCACTCTGAAGATATGCTTGGCACAACAGTAGTGTCTACATTCCTTATAACATAGATAAAAGTGACTAAATTGAGGTTGCAGACAGCAGCACTTTTGAATGAAAGGAAATCTCTTCCCCCACACAGAAAGGAAAGTAATCACATTTGGAGACCCCAGAGAGCTCCTATCTCTACCACTGATACGAAGAAACAGACTGAGAAAGATCAGTCTGACAAACAATGACATATTTATACAGCAGTAATCAAAGGGCCACAGGCACCAGACCTTGGAAATGTTGTCTTTCTCATTTAGTGCCTTATCTGATAATGGCAGGACTGTTCCCTTGTATTAGATTATGAACCTACATCAGCATATAGAAATTTCTGCAGAGTTTTTCATGGGTAGAGGAGTGTATTTCGGTGGCCCAGGGCATAGTGCTGTAGTTAGATTCTGATTCAACAAGGACACACCTAACCTGCACCATGCAGATACTTCTGGAGGAATCAGTGAAACTAATAATATTACTGGAAGCTGGTCCATTTTTTAAATATCATGTAAAATATCAGAGGTTCACTAGCTGCCTTGGTATAACACACTGCCGGTTATCCTAGGCAACCCTCTGGTTTGTTGAGAAGTTTATAAGGACTCTGCAATTTCAGTGCAGGTGACTTTGTTACAGCTGCCTTTGACTACGTCCTTGGGATTTTGAGTGGTCTGGGGTCTCTTTAGTAGCTTTATAGGATCAAAAGAAAAACAGGAGAGAAAAGGTTTCTTTACCCATTTTCCTCCCCCTTTAGCAAGGAGCAGCTATCCATAGGTGTAATTTCTGATGGATGTTTGTTCTTTAAAAGCTTCCAACAGTGAGACTTTATCATGCCACAGGCAAATCCACTCCAGTCCCTACTTCCCTCACTGCTAGGAAGCTTTTCCTGATGTCTAAACCTCATATCTTTTGCTGCCACTTAAGCCATCCTGGTCATGGCAAACAGATTATTTCCTTTCACTTTCCAAGTCTTTAAGCAATTGATGGCTCCTATGCTCTCTCCATCATTTTTCTCTTCTTTGTCTGAACAACCAGCTCCCTCATTGATCCATTATAGTTGAGGAGCTTTGATCTTTGACATTTCACATATCGCTACTCTGACATATCTGCAATTGTTCCACTTCTCTTTTTTGAGGTCCAGTGCCCCAAATTGGATAAGACTAAGATTTTACTTTTACAGGCTGAGGGCGAGAAATCAGTTACCTTCAATTATAACTCATATTCCTGTCTCACGATATACTTGTACAAAGATGATTTTGACTAAGACATGAATGGAAAGTTATTTTCTTCCTGTTGCAATTTAGACTCAACTGATGACTTTCATTCTTCACATCATTAAGTCTCTGGGGCAGCTAATAAGGTGACCATGCTTACATCAGCCTTTGCTTTGAGTGTTGACATTTGAGTAGGTGCTGATAGCTGCTTCCAAAGAATCAGAGTTGCACTATAATTGCCTAGTCTCACAGAGCCTGACTTTGATATTAGTGTTTGGAGGTGGATTTGTGGTATTTTTGTCCCCTAAGAGTCAATGAGATGGCTGGTATTGGGTATGTGCTTCCAGCTGAGCAAATGGGAACCAGCTGACTACTTTTCTCTCCTTTTCCTATTGAAATTCCTTTTGGAGATACTTTTGTGTGCTTTGAAGAAAAGCCAGGCTAGCAAAGTTATCTCTGTACTGATATCGCATAGGGACAACTCTCATTACTGGCCATTGAATCATGGAGTGGTTTGGTTTGGAAGGGATGTTAACCTCAGGCTGCAATAAAAAAGAATCTGTTTGGTTATGGTTTTCTCTCAAATTTTCTTGCCCATAGCTATAAACACCTGGAAAGAGCATGTAAGAAAAGCTGACTGAAGATTGTGTTGACTGGACCACAACAGCCCAGTACATTTAACTTCAAGACAGGGTCAAATGCTTTGTCAGCTCCCTTATACACTGTAAGATGCAATATGATTAGCTGGCAGTACTGGCAGTTGTGTTTCTTGAGGGCATGTACATAGAGCATGTACAGAGGCAACATCTCTGTCACATGTTGTCTGGATTTTATGGTCATACTAATTAGTACGTGACCAGTGCTCCCATCCTTACAGTTCCATACATCTGTTATCTTTTTATACCCTGATATTCAGAGGTGTGATAAAAGGCGTGAAAGGCTGAGGGTTGTTTGTCTTATCTCATTGAATTCCCTTGTTTTGTGGGTTGCATTTCAATTCCAAATTCTATCTAGATTCAACCTTGGAGAGGCAGGCAGTGGTGCTTTCATTAGATCTATAGAAAGAATGGAGCATTGAAAAATACAGAGGGAGACAGGAGGAAGATCAGCTTTAGAGTTGCTTTTGACCTAAAGGACTGAACTACCATACTCTTGGTGGTTCAGGTTTTGGGTATTACAGCGTTCTTACATAAGACAGGCTTGTTGGCTCTTTTCTCAGTGTACATGATGAGCATATATATATTTACTTTAGAAAAACACTTAGCCAGAAGGAAGGCAACATGTAGTGAAAGATAAATTATGCAGATAATGTTCTACTATGCGCACAGAGTAAAAAGTACAAGGGACGTGAATTTCCCCAGGGAGACACCTCTGAGAGGGGAGCCTGGGACAACACACAAAATAAAATCAAGAGGAGAGGAGGAAAGGAAAAAAAAATGAATTGGAATTAGTTCTGGCAGATTTTGCTTGAAGGAGAAGTACTGAATGAGCAATAGATATACTGGGGGCAATTCTTTCCAAAGAAAGGACTTCGTGTTGGCTGTGTCACTTATCCAGGTCACTACTCCAACTCCTGAAAAGCGTGTTTTGACCCTGCAAATATTTATGGAGATTTGAGTGAAAAAGTGTGAAAAGAATCAGTGTAGAGAAAAACTGGCAGTATCTCTTCCTTCCAGGCTTTCCTTTTGCTCTGAAGTGGGGAACACACTGTCTTTTTACAGCTCTGTTCTGTGCTATATGGGCCATTGAGGTCTGGCAGGATCAGTTCCTGTGGGTTGTGTGGCAGTGCAAGATCAGGTACAGCAGGCAAAGAAACCCCCAGTTTTATCAGAGACAAGCACAGAAGCACTGCTGAGGGTGGAGTAATAATTGTACTTGAACAGCAGAACACAGAGAGAGTCTCAGAGGGCAGTAGTACTTCATTTCTTCAGGAACAGCAAGAAGATGCTCTCCAAAGTCTCTCTTGTTTCAGTCCCAGAGCTGTACCTTGTAACAGCAGGTCTCAAAGCTGGTGTTTTGAATCAGTCCCTGTGACTGCTGGCACTGATGCTCAGCTCTGCTGCAGCAGTCCTTCTGATGTGCTTGTGCTTCTCCTGCACAGTGCTTTGGGCTGAACTGTGCTCAAGTGAATAAACTCAGAATAAAGTAGGTTGGGTTTTTTCCAGCCCTTGTGATAGGTCCATACAGCAGTAGTCTCTTTCTGTGACTCAGTGCACACAGGTTTTCCTGTGTGTTCAGCCTCAGGCTCTTCGGTCTGGCTTTCGGAGTCCTTGAGATGAGGTACTGAAGTGATACAGAATTTCACTGGATATGCTGCAATCACTGGTAGAAAGGTAATTGGCTCTTCCCACGTGGCTGCCATCACAGATAAAAAATGAGGAAACAATCCAAGTACTGGAACCCCTGTGTCTCAACTTTCATGTATAATGTTTGAGGCGATCGCTGTGCCACCAATTGACTTGGAAGCAGCCACTGTAGGAATCACTCCCATTCTCTGTGCTCACCATGCCACAGCCCCACATTAAGCAAACAAGCTTATCAGTCTTTTGGGTTTGCGTTGACACCTGCAGGTTCAGAGACAGTCTGTTTTCCCTACTCTGTTCAGTGCTTAATTGGCCAGATTGCATTCATGTTTTTTCTCCATTACAGCTTTCTACCAGGCATTCGTCACAACTGAAGACTGGACTAATTTGTTAGTGTTGTACAGGGAATTGTCTCCTCTGGAGATCTGGCTGATGTGAACAGAACTCACAAATGGTATCAGACCAAAAGCCCATTCAGACAAGTGATTCTCTGCTTCTTTTGGCTCAGGTCATTGCTGTTCCCTTTCCCTTGTCATGTCTTCTGCTTCCCTTGTACATCTTTTTTCCATTGTCTATTGAGTTGCTGTTTCCTTGCTTTCAGATGGCATGCCTTTCACAGCATCAGCACCACAGATTTGAGGGATGAGAAGAAAGTCCAACTCACTGCTCATAGCTAAGGTACTGTAATGCTTTGCTTTTTTGCTACCTCCTTTCAACAAAAGCTACACTTTGAAGGTCAAGTAAAAAAAGAAAGTCCAAGTGGCTTGCTTTCTGCTCACCCTTCCTTTCTGGTTAAAGATGTTGTGAGTAGTTACTCTTGTTTTTCAAAGCCACTGGTGGTTCCACTGTCTGTGAATTTGTCTAATCCCAATAGAAGTTATTGGCCTTGATTTAAAATTATTCCCTATTTCCTTTGTAACAGCTGCTGGCAAAGCTGCTGTTCTCCTGATGGATTTTGTTGGGTGTAAGTTTGATAGCTTACTTAGAACAAAGGCCATCAGCCTGTTAAAACAGCATGATCTCTGCATTTAATACTTTTCCGCCTGTAGCTCTCATTTAATCTAAGTATTAAACATCATTCACAATGTTGCAAAAAAGAAGTTGCTGTTTGCAGTATAGGCAGAAAAAGTCATAGGAAATAATGGATAAAAAGGTAAATTCTGAACATCAGCATCTTTGGTTGTTGTATATTGATAAAGGATAAAATAGCTGCTGTCTCGTTATCTCCTACCTTCTTGACTGAATGGTAGGTATGATGGTGAACCTCTTTATCATCAGTACCCTACCTGCAGACTCACAGGTTTCTTGTATTTGTGCTGTTATTTACAAGTAAAATGTTTCCAGGTTTTATTCTTGGCCTTTCCTTGTATTGTGTGTATCTTCTTGTCATTTAGCAGTACTTTAGAAAACAGCTGGTGCCCTCAGGGTAAACCTTTTAACAATGTCCTACTCTGCCAAAATTCTGCTTCATCAGCGAGCCATGTTGTGCATATTTCTCTCGTTGTTTTGCAAATTGAAATTACAGAGTGCTGTTGCTTTTAAACAGGATCTTTTTGATAGTATAACTTTGTGCTTTGACCTACCCTAAATAGCTGGACTTGTTTCACTTGAGCAAATTATATATTTATAAATATGACCTATTATGTTATTAGAGTACTTCAGCGGAGATGCTGCAGCTCCAGGTTGCATGAAAATTCTTTCGAAGGTTTAATCAGAAGAGGTACACCATCACGATTATGTGCATCAAAAATACAGTTCTAGGCAGCATTGTCAAAACTGGGCAACAAAAAATAACCACTTGTGATTAATCAGATCATATGCATCTTTATACTCATCAGTTTTTAATGATCTTAATTCAGATCAAAGTTAGGCTGCAGAGATTAACTTTGTGCCAGTGTCTGAAAACCGAAAACCTTCCTCCAGATCATATAAAATTGATGCTCATGAGGTGCTTCACTTACTGAACACACGCTTGAGAATTTCAGCTTAAGTTCCTTTTCTAAGTATGTTCCCTAGGGCCTTCCTGCCTTTGTTTACTCAATGTAACTAACAGGCTAAGAACAATATCTCATTCTCATTTAAGTAGTCTTTATGCTACAAGGGACCAGCTGGTGGTCTCCTAGGTGTCCAGGAGATGAACCAAATAGATGATTTTGAAAATAAAACCAACTTCGTGTGCTACATCCAAAATAGAAGGCAGTGGCAGGGTATGATGATTGCTGTGCTGGGTTACCCCTGTCTCTTTCCATTAAGCTAGCTGAAATTCTTTAGGCTGGAAGCGAAGGTTCATTTCATGATACGTACCGTCATGAAACAAAAAGACCCAGTGAAACCCATCTTTGGTAAAGATATAGGAGGTTTTAGGAACTGCGTGTTGTACATAACTAAACAGAAAATGTTATTTTCCATGAGCGTTTATTCAGATACGTTCATGGCTGTTGAGATAAAATGCAAATCAAGACAACAGATTACTTCAAAAGAGAGTAAAATATGTTTTAAATCAGAGATGCTCCTCAATACTTTTCAAGTATGGTGATGCATTCCGTCTGTAGTAGTGTGGCAACTGTAGGCATTACTCTGCTTACAGCTTTAGAAGAGATAAAAGATATGTGCTAAAGTATGGGGCAGGAGTGTGCATGTATGCTATAAAATATCTTCTGATCTTGTCTTCTGATCTTGCAGTCATTATGTAAGGAATCTCCCCTTCACTGGGACTTCTGTCTGGAGAAGGCACATTTGCAGTGAAATGTCTTTATTTGTCTGTCTGTTCAGTCAATGGTCATGCTGGGGCTCTAGCACTGGGGCTAGGGCCATTGCTCTTTTGATCTCTTTGCATGGCAACTTTGTACTTTTGGAAAATTAAGGGATATATAGCTTTAGTTCTTGTTTCTTTTTCTTCCACACCCCCCACATCCCCCTTTCCCCCTGCCATGTTTCCGTGACCAAATTTGCAATCAGAGCCTAATGTTTCCAGATTTCCTTTGATAACTTTGAAGAACAGCATGGTGCAAAATTTTACCTTTCCCTCTTTTTCCTTTTTAGCAGTGCCTCATTGTACGTTAGAAGCATCTCTCATTATGATTAAAGTAGCTAGGTCACTCTGTCTGCTTTGGATATGCACATGGCACTGCCTGAACCTCAGCTATTCTCTTTGTTCAATTCTGCTAATGAAAAGCTAGTCATAGAAGATGGTTCATACTTGTAAATCCATGGCACAGGATATTACTCTATTGCTTTCTTCCTGCTGTCACTGAAGTTACTGTTTTGGCAGAGAGCGAGACATGAACAGCTGCAGAAATCCAGTGATGGCTCTGCTTTTCCTTTCGGAAGGATGAATGTGGAAGTAAGTGTCAGGGAAAGGAAACTGCCAGCCATGCTCTCCATCCTGGCTGCTTGCTTGTGGGAAAGGGTTGGCAGGTGACCCCTATTTCTTCCATGGAGGATGGGGGTATAATTTTATTCTATTTTTTTTTAATATCTGCTATGCCGCTGCTCAGAAAAAAAATGCCATAAAATATTTTCAAACATGATTACTGACTTCACCCTCAGTTTGGGTCTGGCCTTTATCCCACTCCATGGTCCTGTGAAGCCTGCTAATTTTGAAGACTATCCCCAGAAGCTGCACTGAGAAGCCATTTCTGCTCCTTTGGCTGGGATTGAAGGCTGAGCTTCACAAGCAGGGGCACTGAAGGGGCACACACATCTCACCTGGCCCTGATGATGCCTTGTGTCCACTGTGCAGCTAAATTCATGTGCTAACATTCATTTGATGTAGAGGAGTTATGAATGTAAGGGACAGGTAGGGTACATGGCCTGAGAAACTGTATATACATGTGTGAGTGAGCTTGTTATTGTATGGGCTCCCTGTGTGGGCACTGACTCTGATAAACTCCTGTTGGTAAAATGATCTTCAAAGAGCAGTTAAAAAGCTCTCTTGTTATGACAGGCATCATGGAGAGGATGACGGTGACTGCTTATCACCCCTGTTCTGTGTGGAAATCTAGCTCTGCAGAAAGCTGGGGCCACGAAGGACAGCACTTGCGCAGAGCTTGTTGGTCACAGGAAAGACTGCTTTTTCAAAGCTTTGTCTTCACACATTTACAATCCACGTAAAATGGAGAAATAAATCACTGTGCACAATTGTCATTTTCCCCCTCCAAGTACCATCCCAAGAGTTTAAACATAGCTAAACCACTGTATTTCCTCTGAATAAACACTCAAATTCCAAAAATAAATTGCTAGGCTCTGGTATCACAGGAATGATTTATAAGCCAATTACAGTGGGAATCTTACTCTCTCTTTTTGCTCTTACAGGTTATGGGTCTGTTAGACGTCTTACTCCTGTAGGAACACATTCTCATTCCACCATAAAACGTCTGAACTTGGCACACCAGGATTCTTTTTGCCGTGTCTTCTGAAATGTCTGGTTTGTGGAAAAACCTTGAGAATCATTCTGTCAAAGGCCAGGTCTGTCATTTCTATAATGTCTTGTTTCTTTCTACTGCTGAGGACATTAACAGGAATGCAGACAGTTCTTTTCTAGTAAATAATCTTCACCATTTGTCTTCTCATTAGACTTGTAATGTGTAGATGATGTTCATGGTAGAGCTGAGTCTGCAAATTATTAACCATTGAGGAAGAGATATCTCTGAGCCTTTAGCTTGACAGCACTGGTAATGGGTCTCCAGCTGGGACCATAAGCAGACACCTTGCAAAGAATAAGAACAGGACAAGCATGTTTAATCTTCCTCCATAATATTTTCTACTCTCTGAGCATGTTCAGCCCAGGATTGATGTGATTCTCAGTGAGCTATAGTGAGCTCCTCTTGATGTTGGTTGTCTAACCTGTCCTTGAACATCAACAATTCCAGCACCATTCTGAACAAGTTGCATTAGCTTTTAGTGTGAAACTTGTTATCTTTTACAATGGTGCAAGCCTACAGCTACTGTAAAACCCTTTAGCTGAGTCATATTTTTATTGGTGAAATCTGAACAAGGAAGAGAATTTGACCAAGGCAGTTAATGAGTAGAAAAGGGGAAAAACAGGGGGAACCAGTTTTATGATTATGCTTCCAAAGTCTTGCCCCACTTCAGCAATGCAAATTGGTTAGTGCATTTTGATTCTCTTATTAATATGGACTTTTCCACTCCTGCAGGTTATTTATTTCAATATAAGCCAAAAAGGGAATCCAGCCCAAGGGTTTTGTATCATCCTTGAATCTCCTCCTCCTCCTTTTTTGCAAATTAGAATAACAATGTCAGAGTCTTGGATAACATTATGTTTTTCTACTCCTATAAGTTACAGTCATCTTCTCTAGCTATAGGGGAATAGAAGCAAGAAGAGAAACAAAATTCAGTCCCAGTGGTGACATAAGATCCCAGGCAGATGGTTTTGGTATTCTCATGCCCAGCTTTTTTCATTTCCTGGATGTGGCTCTTGGCATCCTGGAGTTGTTTGCATTAAGTGATGTACATTGAGCAAGCCTTTTCCTCAGAATGCTTGACTCTCCTTGTTGCTTCTTTCCTCACATTTTGATTATTTAACATAATACAAGCAGCACTGCAATAATTAGGACACCATATGGTATTCAGCATTGGTGGAATGGGTAAGTAGTCAGAAAGAATGAAATAAGCAATGCTACTGACATGACCTGAAGATGACTAATGTCAGTGTACACTCACATAACAGATAAACACTAAGTAAGTTAAATGTGTGTACAAGCTGGACTTAGGGAACTTATTTAGCTTTGTTCTCATTCCAGGTTAATTAGAACCACAGGTTAGAAGGGTGCATTGAACACATTTACAGAGATGAATGCTCTTCATGGTGCATTTCTCTAAAGATGATCTTTATTATATTTGGCTTCCCTCAGCTGGGTGATAAGTTCTTTTAATATTTGCCTGCCTATTATTGTATTGTCATTTACTAATTAGAATGAGTATTTAGTGTTTTCAATTATTTGCTGCTTCATTAAAAAGACAAGTCATTGGAGCCATTAAGGGATTCTTTGTCAATCCATTAAGTAATAAAAAAAATCAGAGATCATGTATGACCAATGAGATTTTGCTGGCCTGGCTGTCAGCTGGGAATGTGAGCAGATCTTACCCTCTAGCCATCATAGTCATGCTAACAAAAGCTTGGAGGCACATGGCAAAATGCAGATAGTCAGATGTTCTTGTCTTGTGATTCTGGAGAAATATTATAGCTGGCTTGGAGAAGAGTCTTCTGGTAACGTAAACTGCGTGTCGTTTATGGATGATTGCTCATATATGCAGAGTGTCAAGAATTTTACTGTAGAAAACCCCATTTGATATTTTCTCCCTGATAGTGTTTCCTTCCAATTGAAATGCTTCAGCTACTTAGATGAAAATTGTCTTTCAATCTAAATAGCTGGCTTCACATTTTTGCTAAGCATTTTTTAATGATGTGGAATAGGCCTGATGCAGGTGAAAGAAAGAAAAACAAGTTGTGCAGGAAAAGTTAGTGGGTGACCTCCCAGGATGGCAGTTTCTCCACAAGAAGCCCCAGGAAATTCTTTTGTTTCTACAGAGCAGATGCAAAGCAACCAACCCCTTTTTTCCTGAGGACAAATCACTTCCAAGTACATCTGGATGAGCATGAAGAATGAGAATATGAAGACAGACAATTATGATGGAGTAGAGGCTTTGTAAATTTATACCCTAACTTACCCCCTGGTAACTCATTCATCTGCCTGTCTTGACAGGATGCATGTGAAATAGTGGGACAATAAAAGATTTTGTTATGCTGAAAGATGTTAATAGCTGGCCTCAGGGTGAACTGGGTTTCCAAGACAATTGCAAATAACGAAGATAACACAGGGGAGGCTCAAGAGAATGAATACTCAAACCTTTATTTTGTAAAATAGAGAGGCATGCGCTATCTCAAAGTGGGGGTTGTCTGCAGGTACAAGTTTTACGGGATGTATTTTTGTGGAAAAGTCCTTCATGAGACAGGGTATCTGAACTGCTGGCTACACACATGGAAATATCCAGCAAAGATAATTATGGATGACTATGCCTCAGTGAGTGAAGATCTAAAGACTTGTCTGGGGGCACTGGGAATCAGCCCCTTCTGCACCTCTTACATTGCAGTGTTCAGACTGCCTGTCTGCAGCAGCACACTGGGAACAAAAAGAGATCTTGACAAAGAAATATTAAATGTAACTGCTTTGGCAGCCTTTGGATGTTAGAGATGTGTTTCAAAAACATTTTCTTAAAATTCAGTCTTTTGGAAAGGAGGTTAAAATACAGATCTGTCCTCACCACAGATCTGGTGAGGGAGATTTTCTGTCCTTTTCTGTCTCCTTTCTATCTCTCTTTACTGTTGTCTACACAACCTGTTGTCTTACAGGGAAGACCCTATCAGCTAGGAGTCTATGTTCATAGGACTGTGGATGTTTGATGATAGTTCCTCAGTCTGGATCTGGGTCAGCTTGGTTCTGTCTGAAAATAGGGTAATGCTTTCCAATGTAATGCTTTTGTGAAAAGAGGAATAAACAGCTGGAATGGATCCATTCCTATGTACACAGGCAAACATACAGAGATGTTGTGAGTGCATTCCAGCTAGTCTAAATGTAACTGCCTGAAAGTTGTTTTCTAGTCCAAATCAAGTGTATAGATACTCTCTGTAGTTAGAAGGAATAGAATGACACTTTCAAAAACTGATCTCACTTCTCTTGGATGACTATCTTAGGATGACACAACTGATCCTTGAAAGTATTTCTCTCTCCAGCAATACAATAGCAACTGAGACATCGGTCAGCTGCCTAAGCTCAGTTGAGAAGAATTCTATTCAGATTTCAGCAGGACACACAGAGGGTTTGCTCCATGTGCCCCTGTAAAAAAACCTTTCCAGAGCCTACGCTACAACTGTAAAGTGTGAACCCCACAACTATTCTCTGACAGAGGAAGAAATCAAGGCTATCCTGAGAGGAAAATGCACAGAAGATCCTAGGAAGTGCTTACTTGCACCTCAATTTGGACCTGTGATAGTGACAAAATGACAGGTAAGCTTGCAATAAACTTGAACTTTCTAACGCAGTGCTAGCTGTCACAACTGAGACCCGCTTATGTGAATTGGTGACAACATATCAGAAGCTTTGAAAGCATAAACGCACTCAGAAATGCCATTCCCAAAAGTTGCAGAAGTTACTAACAGATGTGGAACAGTGCACATTTTGGTCTTGGTATGCATAATATAAATATAGCCATTTATTTATTTTAGCTTTCATGTTCTCAAAGATAGCTTAGATCAAGTCACTTAAGTCCATGTTGAAACAAAATGTACCTCTGTGAATAATACCTGTGAAAACTCAGAGTGACATGGCAATAAAACCATGAAGGTTTGGGTTCCTTCAGGGAAATCCAGTTGTACTCTGTTGTCAGAATAATGAGGTCTTTATTTTGTGGTCATGGAGTTAATGCATTTGATGCAGGTAGAATGATTTCCAAGTCATAGTGACAAGTCATAGGGACCTCTTTGGAAGGAGAGAAGAATTAAAACTTTCTAAAAAAGCTGCTGATTCTTACCTAACCAGATGACGCACTATTATGGATTAAGTGTCTGTAAAATGTTGATGCTCTGCAGTCCCATACAATGCTGGAGAGAAAACAAACCATTCCACAGCATAGCCTTAAGCCTGTTGTTCTTAATAATTATCCTGGATAGTGTATACAATTTTCTGTAGCATAGATTCAGACAGCAATTGAGTACATACGTCCTTTGAATTGTTGATCCCATACGGGTTAATAGGTATGTAATTAGTGATGTCGTGTTTAGTTTTTATGTATTTGGTGATTTTAGCTTCTGTTTTCATTATCTCTGATGAATATGGGCAGATCCAAATGCTATTGGTAATGAAATATCAGAAGTATTTTGGCCCATGTAAGGGTTAGAGAAAGCTTTCACTTCCCTTATCCTTTCATTTTTTGTCTGTACTGAGAATATTACAATATTACATCACCATACCAGATATGTGGTATTGGCTGGCTCCAGATGGCAAGTTGCTGGAAATGACTTGTTTCTCTGGAAGAGAATGTATTAACATTTTTGGACAAAGCAGTGATGAAGCTGGGTAAGTACAAATGTACTTAGGGTTGAAGTTTCAGATCAGGTGAAGGATTTCAGGAAATTCACTGAAGGTTCTTTGTGCTTCAGTTCACATAGAGGGGAAACTTAAGCAAAAAGTGTCAGTCACACTGAGAAACAGATGACAGCTTTTGGAGCAGTGCAAGCAAAGGACAAAATGATTCAGGAAAGAATCTAATGGGTGATGGACAGTTGTTTTCGAGATTTTTGAGTGTGCAATATTTCTAAAGTCATGCTTAGTCATGAGTGGTCTCTTCCCATTACTGAACAAAGTGAGCATTAATGGTGCCATGTTCTTCCATCCAAGGAATGAGACATGATAATATTCACCCATCTCAAGCAACAAACATAAGATGCATTGCGAAATGGGTTAGCTCAAGTCAGATTGCTGTATATGCAGCAATTTACAGTGTAAAGTGAAGTGCTTTTGTATCCTTCTAAAGGTGCTGAGGAACGGTAGGCCCCTATGGCAAAGTTGGGGGCCTCTTACTAGGTTTCCACCCTGACCTCCCACTTCCTCCTCTCCTGGGTATTTACTGTGGGATGTGAGGAAATGATGACTTTCCACTGGATTTAGGAGAGGGATACATATCATTACAGGCACTATGAGAATCATGGTAGGAACTGCAGAAGGAAGAGAGAAGGGGGTAAGATGTGTGGAGCCCACTGAGGAGAGATTAACAGAATGAAGAGACTGTAGAAGCTAGGATTATACTGAAAAACAACTGTGTGAGATTGATCTCAGCTCACTTCAGGTATCTAATCATCTGGTTTGATTAGATTTTTACTTTAGAATAAAATGAATCATAGTCTAAAAACATTCCCTTCTCTCCACTGACTGTAGTCAGTGTCTAGTGCAGATGAAGTTGTCTAAACTGCAGCTATCTGTGTCTGCTGAGCTGGATCTGGCCCCATATGAGTGAGGGTAAATTTGCCCGTGCAAATCCCAGTTTGAGCATTTGGGTATTGCTTCCTCTTTCAGAACAACCTGACTGTGTAGCCATTTCTACACTCCCAGCAGACTAATTATTACAAAAATTCTCTGTCATTGCTTTGCAACGGTCCATAGCTTAACTAATTTAAAAATGCAAATGAATGCCAAATTGCTGTTGAATCTGAACCAGTTGAATCCTTCTCCCTCTCTCTCTCTCTTCCTTCACCCCCCCTCCCCCTTTTTTTTTCTTTCTTTTCCTCTGCAGGGAAAAGAAAGATACATTAAATTCTGATGGAGAAAATCAATCTTCTAGATTTGAGGTAATTTTGAATTAGGTCCCAGTGCCAGGGATAGTGACATCATCAGAGTTGCTCAATTGATCCACGGTTTTAGGAGAAACAGCTTGGACTTGATCTTCCCTTTGTCCTTACAGAGAGAAGTAAATGCTGCGGTCTTCAGCTCTTTTCACTGGCAACCTTTCATACTCAAATGATCTCAAATGTTAGGCAGATGCATTCAGGAAGAGCATAAGCAAATGCATGAGCTAAACCACACCTCCTTGTACTGCCATTGTCCTTATGCATTAAGCTAGAGCTTTGTTTTGCAGTCATGTGTGTGGTGTGTCCACACGGTTCTGAAGAATCAGCTGAAGAGGTGTTGCCTCTTTATCATCTGTAATTAGCTGGTTAACCATAGTTAAGCCGTTGGTACATTCAGACTCTATAACACCACTCAAGATTGTCTCATCATCTCATGGTCCCCATCTATCTTTACCTGCTGACATTAACTTTTCTCTGAGACTGTAATTCCTTTGAGGAAGAGGCTATGCTATATGTATTTGAGTGGGCATGAGCAATGTCTAGCACCACAATTTGTGGTCTTTAGCTGCAGGATCACATAGACAGCAGTAATAACCATGGACAGTGTATAGCATGGAAGTCTGGTAATCTGAACTGCTTACTACTCTCCTGATTGTAGATCCCCTTGCTGTGTAGCTGAGTTAAGTACCCAGAGAAGAATATCTGAAACAGGTCTCCTCTGTGTTTCAGGGTTAAGGATAATAGACCTTCTTAGGGATTCATTCTCAGCTTATATGTTGATAATAGTCTCCTTGATAAATGACATCTTGCTGAGAGAAGCATAGCGAATTACATGAATCACCCTAGAGGACAGATGTTGGCAGCTGTATATGCAGGACTATGTTGGTGTTCACAAAGAATTTTCCTATTTTGCAAATTGATGCAGAAATGAAATTTCATGAGTGTTGACACTTGGATACAGCAAACAGATTTCTGACTGGGCTTTGCATAAATGATTGAAATTCTAACTCTAATCCCCACTGTGTCCATTGGTTTTGTGCAATCCCGTGATGTTTGCTGGTCTGATGTGCGATGGGAGGTAAACATGAGTCTTTGGAGCTGTAAACCCCCTTGTTGCGAATTCTCACACATCTCTCCTCCTAAATCCCAGACCAGCACAGTGTGTGCAGGAAGGACTGGGTTTCAATTAGGATTCAAACATTGTAATGATAGAGTCCTCCTAATCTTTCACAAAGGTATGTGTGGTTAATCAAACTGTAATGCCTCAGGCTCTGGATAGTTTTGCTTGCCATCTGCTTAGTGCCAAATCTCTTGGGACACGTTCACAGGTTAAGGATGTACAGTGTGCTTCCAACCCTTGCTCTTGACTGTAAGGCAGATGTAGCTGTTGCATTGCCTAATGTGACCTCTTCTGGGAGGAAGAGGAGTCCCTGTCCTGTGCAGAAAAACACTAAGCGTATTGGTCTGGGTGCAAACATTTTTGTGAGAAAGCACAGTTTATTTTCTATGTGAACCAACTGCATTCAAAGAGGAAGGAACAGGGAGATAGGAACAAGAAAGAATTTTTCTTGCCTGCATCTACCATGAGGGGATTTCTTTTTCTACCCTGGGTTGCCCTGGGGATAGTAGCTAGATGTTGGCTATGTCAGCCCAAGGTTTGCTGGCTGTCTGTTTCCTCAGAGTATGGCAGCCCATGCTCACAAAAACAACTGTCTAGTGGAGTTACGTTTTAGTGGTGCTTTATTATCCTGTGCTCCTGAGAGACAGAAGTTGTTGAAAAACCTGGATCTCCCAGCAGCAAGCTGACAGCTTTTGTAAACTAAGCAAGAAGTTTTTGAGGTTTTTCTGTGTATGCCTGTTAAAATCCTCAGGAACAACTAGGGATTGTAGCGACTGGAGATCACCATCGCATAGTGAAGGCATGGCCTTGAGAGTTTTCCCAGACAATCCTCTGGCCTCATGTTCAGATGGAAGGTGACAGAGGAGCTGTTTTCCAGGCTGCAGAAATCATAATGGCCTAGTGCTAGTCATACTAGAGTTTTGCGTTATCAGTGATGCTTTTGCAGGAGCCTTTATAGGCACATATGGGCAATCTTAATTTTGGATGTGTATGCAAGGGCAAATACTGATCCTGGTGATACCAGTGTAAAACTGAAATTTCTTATTATATTAATTTCAAAGAAAGCTGTAGGCTTACTTTGGGAACAGAATTTGACCAACGATCCTCTTCTAGATGAAGGGAGAAAATATATCCTTTGCAGTGGAAGGGTATGAGAAGGAAAACCTTGTACCTTACCACAGTCCCCACTCTATGGTGCAGAGTGCTACAGGTCTGTACTTGTCCTCTCTGCTTATGTTTGCACTTGTGAGAGGCAGTCTGTCTCCACGAGTCACAACATCTCACTACATGCACAGCTCTGCCTCTTCAGTCTAGGCAGATATCTGTGCTGATAGTGCGTGAGTGTGCCTGCATGTGTGGATCATGACAACCCATCAGCACACACTGAATCCATCCCTTGAGCTTAGAAGCTTATGCCCATTATGCCTCAGAGTATGTTGAGGGAGAAAGACTGAAACTGAGCCTCCTGTGTGTGCATGTGTCAGAATCCTATATATATCTATGTGCATAAGCACACACACATATATATATGTATGTATTTTTGTACTTCCATGTTATCTGAGCGTGTGTTTTCTGTAACTCTGTGCCAGTAAGCATAAAAGCAGTTTTGAAGATTAATGCAATTTAATTTTAGCTATAACGAACATTGCAGTCCCAAGAGGTTTGCCATCAGTGTTGGAGGACATTAAATATTTGGGGTTTTTTTTTTAGTTGCAAGATAATAATGTTCTGGTGTAAATATTTTATAATTATCTCATGAATTATTCACAGTTAACTTGATAACCCGACATTTTATGAGATATGGTCTCTGGAGTGCAAGGAGGGAGGGAAAATTTAAAAATGAATAAATGTGAAGACAGGACCCAGCTGCAACAATGAGAAAACACTGAGGCCTCTGATTCATTCTCTCTCTGCACTGAAGGGTGGTTTCATGTTTTTATTGATATTTTTGTGGTGATAACCTCAGTCACTTACGTTCTGTGGCTTATTTTCTGTATATATAGAAGGAAAAGAAAACTGGGAAAAGAATCAAACTCCCTTCACTGTTTTTTAAATCTGAAAGTGGTGCTTGAATTATATCACCTATTGTTCTAGAGCTCAGAGGTTCTATATATTGTTGCTACCATTTCCATGTGGTGCAGCGTGTTGTGGTTTAGCTCCAGATGACAACTAAGACCCACACAGCCACTTGCTCATTCTCCTGTAGTGGGATGGGGGAGAAACTTGGAAGGGTGAAAGTGTGAGAGCTTGTGGGTTGAGATAAAGATAGTTTAATAGGTAAAGCAAAAGCTGCGTGCACAAGCAAAGCAAAGCAAACCAAGGAATTCATTCACCACTTCGTATTTCATGCAGGTGTTCAGCCATGTCCAGGAAAACAGGGATCCATCATGCATAATGGTTACTTGGGAACACAGATGCCATTCACGTTGAGAGCCCCCCCTTCCTTCTTCTCCAGCTTTATGCTGAACACAACATCATACGATATGGAATATACCTAGTATCAGTCAGGGTCAGCTATCCTGGCTGTGTCCCCTCCCAGTTCACTGGTGGGATGAGGAGCTAAAAAGACCTTGACTCTGTGTAAGCACTGCTCAGTAGTAATGAAAACATCTCTGCATTGTTGACACTGTTTTCTGTACAATCCAAAATATCTCCATGCTAGTTACTGTGAAGAAAATTAACTCTATCCCAGCCAAAACCATGACAAGCGTTAGTGAAAACCAGTGTGGATCTTTCTTTATACATATTTGTGGATCTTTTTTTCTCTCCTTTCACTCTTTTTCACCTTCTGTTTTCTTTCAGTCTTATTCTCATTGCACTTCTTGATTAATTTTTCTTCTTTATTTCAGTTCTTCCTTTTCTAGTCCTCGGGCTTGTCTTTTTCTCCCTATTTCTTTCTGATTCTTTCACTACTTCCCATGTTCCAATGTTTTCTTCTGTCTAGGACTCTCTGTTTTCTGTATTGCTAACAGGATCTTAATGATATCTGCTGAGGTTTGTGAGTCTTAACTCAATTCAGCTGAAGAAAGAATCAAACCCAAAGAGTTCCTGTAATTTAATAAAACATGGTGTTAGCTTCTGGAAGAAGAGTGTTAAAACTCACACCTGGACTTCCAGTCTGAATGTCTATCAGATCTTGATGACCAGAACGCTCTGGAAAGAAATGGAATAACTTCATTGCCATACCCTGGGCACAAAGTACCCAGCAAGGGACTGGAGAAGTCTTCCAGCTTGCCTGATACCCAGGAACGCAAATGGAAAAGAGAACAAGGCAAACAGCACTTAATCCCAATGTGAGCAAAGGCTGCTGCATACCCAGAGAAACAACTGACAGCTAAAACTGGACTGAGACCTCTGGGGAGCTGTACAGAAGCAGTCTCCTCTATTAAGATAAAAGGTTAGTGTAGACTCCAAGGTCTTTGTACGGGCAGTGGGAAGGGAGCAGTATAATGTTTGGGATCACCTGAGCTAGCTGGCATCCAGCTGCTTAGTTGTATTGAAGTTCATTGCACTGGGGTTTTCCTCAATCGGGAATGCATGCACTTTTTCAAAGAAACTCTGGGGGTCTGCAGAGTCTGATGAATATGCTTATAAATTTCAAAGCAGCAGTTTGGAAGGCGATTTGGAGGGTAGCTGGCAAGACATGAGCCATTGTAGAAAAATTGAATCCACAGGCGGAACTTTTTAGAGAATGAATTAGAGAATGGAAGAATTATTCCACCAACCTGCTTCATTCATTTGTTTAAATTTATGCTATGAAATGAGCAGCAGAGGAAAGCCAAAACTTGCACTGATGATTTTCCTTCTTTTTTCCCCTGCCGCCTTTTATTTATTAAGCTATTCTGGATACACCTTTCAAAGGCCTTTTTTCGGCTCACTGTTTATTATATCTTCATCAGCCTTGAAATGGGAGCTGCAGGCAGCTTGATAAATAGATCGAAAAGCTGCTTCTGCGGGATTCAAACTAGCAACCCCCCTTTCAATATCCATAAGCCCTTTTGTTTTAGCATTTCTAAAACAAGCACTATTTCCCTCAGCAGTATTCCTCGGTGTTTCAGCAAAGGTATGTCTTCATCCAGCTATGCCCAGAGCAGAAGTTCATCACTGGGTCATGAGCAGGACTCAGCCTGCAGCACTGGAGGGCAAGGGCAGCTGTGTTATGGTAGAGGGAGAGGCAGACAGTCCTGGGCAGGAAGGCCGAGCATATCTTGAATCTGAAATGTGCTGGGCAGATCAATGAAGTAAATGAGCCAAGGCATAAGAAGTTGGGTCCTGCTCACAGACATCAGCAGCTGTTCTGCTTCCTCACAGCTATTTTTTACCTGGATAGTTTCTAAATTTTCCCTTTCCTTTCAACTCTATGTTAAATATGGGCAGCTAAATATATTCCTGGTTCAAACCTTTTGTCTTCAACACACTTACTAAGCTCCACAGTTGATCCAGCCTGGCAGTAAACCAGGGCTTTAGCTACTGTGATTTATTGATGAAGGTAAATGTTTCAGCCCTATCTGTGAAAGTACAAAATATTAATAAGAAAATAAATACCCCATAAGAAATTGGTAATGGATGATCAGTTGAAAAGCTCCCAGACAGCCAGGTGAAGACATGTCACAGTTCCTACTGTAGTAAATAGCACAGATATCGCAGCAAGGAGGGGAGGGTTGGCTGGGGGGGACGTATGTGTAATAGTAAAAGTCACTCTGATAAAAGGGAGGTGTAATAATAAAAGCCACTCTAAAACAAACAAGAAATTAAAACATATGGTTTGTGAGAGGAAGGATGAAAGCTCTAGCGGTGGATCCTAAGGGCAAAATGAGAGAGTATTGTGTTCCTTTCCTCACTAACCTTGTTTCACCTCTATATGCAAAGCTGATTAATATGCAGAACGAAAGATGTGAATCTCCCCTTGTCCTAAGCTTCTTGGTATGTAATTTGCCACTATATGTCATACTGAGAACAGTGCATCCTGCTCTTCTAGCACAGTTTCCAATATGCAGCGAGATGGCAGCACCCAAGGGCTGCTGCAAGGATGCCTGATGGGCTGTGCCAAAGACAACAGTTGCCTCTGTTCCTACCCATTGCTTGCCTGGTTTCTGACTGTGTTATTGGTGGGCTGCCAAGGTCCTCAGCTGATTAGATTCCATCATCCAAGGAATGATTCCAGTGCCATGGACATGCTGTGGATTTGTTTCCAAATGGTGAAGAGGCAATATTACTGAGTTATTGCAGTGTCCCTACCCTGTCTCTTTTATTTCATCTGCTCCAGTCCCTCCTAAGAACTGTCTGACTTCAGAAACAGCTTTTCTCTTCCTTGAAGCAGGAAGAGAGTATGAATACAGAAGGACAGTGAGATGGAGGCTGCTTTTTTCTTGCTGGAAAGATGTATGCACAAGGCCATGCATACAAGAATACTAATGAGTAAGAGGTAAGAGATCAGAAGGTACCTTGACCCTTGTGATTCTCTGGTTGTTTAGAATACATAATTTCAGTTTGTTTAACACCAAAGGATAACTGATCATTCACAGGAGAGAAGCCAGGGTGGGGATCAATATTTCTACTGCTGTGGAAGAAAAATAGCAGAAAAGGAATATCTCTTTAATTACTACAGCCAAGCAGAAGAAACACACTCTTAATGGCTTCTTGTAGAAGGGGCAAACAGAGGGTTTGTTCAATGCTGGCTGTTATTTCAGTCTTGAGCTTTAGTGAATGTGTATGGACCACAGACTGATGCATAGAATAACAATCTGAGGAGATCCCAACTGAGCACTTCAATCTCCATTTTCTATGTCAGCCAGTACAGATGCATGATTCTTGTATAGATGAAAGAGTTCCCAAAAGCTGACTCCACTTGGTAGACCCAGAGCTGAGCTTGCACTGACACCTGTGGGATCCTGTAGTAGAAGCATACAATTGTTTGGTGGTTTTTTTTGGAGGGGGGACGAAATCTGGTTTATCAAAATGTTTAGCTGAAGGGTTTTGTTTCTCATCAAATCCTTCTTGAAGGGTATTACAGAAGGGGTAAGAGGAAGTGATTCTTTAAATATGTTTCTTTGTAGAAAGCCTTAATTATAGGCAGTGGCAAGGAATATGGATCTGAATTAGGTATATCTGGACTTATGTTGGTTGTGCTTCAATATCCTGATCTCCACAGGGTGCTATCTGTATATAATTATGATGATGCTTCCTACTGAAACAAAACCAAAGACTGATAGTTGCCCAGAAATAAGAGTATTTGTTAAGTCACCTTGGATGAGCAGGCCAAGCCTGACTCACCAGCTATGTGGTGCCACTGCACACGTTGGTTTGGAGCTGAGGAGCACCCTGGGTTTCTGTGAGCCTGAACCGCACTGATTGAACTGCACATGTATCTTTTGCTGAGCTTATCCAGCAACAGACCACTGGATATTTTTAAGAAGGGAAAAAAGAAATGAAAACATGAAGAATCTATAAATCATAAATCAACATCAAGGGAACTGGAACATGTTCTTCTTTGGGGTATCTTGTGCACCACACATGCAGGCTTGGAGTCCAAGGCCGCTGGAAATCACAGGTTTTGCACACAGGTTTTTGTGGCTCAAGACTGACCTCCAGTGGGCAAAATGTAAATCGGGAATGTGTGTACAAACGCTTTTTAGAGGGCATTTGTTCAGATTTCAGAGCAGATATTTGCTCTCTTTTTCTTCTTCAGATCCCCCTGGTCTAAAAACAGACCTTAGGAACAGAATCCTGCAGAGCCGATAAATACAAAGTGGTTTCATTTGAGATAGGTAATTCTGAAAATGTCTTCACAAAGCAGGGAGAAAATATCTTACCTATGATCTCTCCTCCTGCAGATCAGAGTGATGAGCGAGAAGGGAAGACCCGGAAGATTTTGAGGCAGACTGAATTACATTCTGAATGAGGCTCTATCCATAAGAAAGTCTAGGGCAAGGACCTGGCTGCAGTTCATGTGGTACTGTTTTGTCACAGGTGTGTAGTTTGTCATTCCCCCTAACTGCGTGGGTCAGCCACCAAAGACCCCGGAAGACTTGTCCTCTAGCTGCACTGCTACCAGTTTCAAGTTAATTAACTCCAACCATACATGCATGTTAACCTGTGTTTCCACTTTCCAGGGCAGCAAACACCTCGAAAGAAGATCTGAATGAAGAGGAACCACCTGCATAAAGAATCACCCAGGCTTTCCTTCCTTTCCAAAAATCACAGATGTCTTTTTCCAGTGGTAGGAATGAAGCTCTTTGATTCCTCTCATAACTAGCACAGTACCCTCCCTGCCTTTTATATTGATGGTGGATGTTAGTTCACCCTCCATTGTTTGTCATAGATGGCTTTGTAGTATTTCATATGCCCTCAACAGAGCTCTGTTGGTGGCTGACCTCTAACAACTCTTTCCTCACTGTGTGAATACAGATCTCTGCTCATTGTTCTCAGAGCATCATCCTGCTTCTACCAGTGAGGACTCACTGACACCATGCAAATCCTGATGGACTTAGGAAGAGGTGGCCTAGCTGGGTAATAGCTGCTTGACCTCCTGCAGAAGGAAGAAGATATTCCCTCTGCCAGTGAAGCACTTTTGTGAATGGTAAGCCGCAGCAATGCAACCTTATCTACTGGAAGGTGAGAAACCCATCAGCTGCTAGAGATAGCTTCTGCTCCTGATTTCCAAAGGAAATCTGTTTCATAGGCTAAGGAGAGGATGAGGTATAACGGGGTGCCATGGACCTAGTCCAGTTGTGTGGTTTTGATTCAGAGGGGATTTTCATCATCAACCATCTATGAATTTTGAACAAGAGCTGCATTAACCAAGAGGGATCTTTGTCCTGCCAGATGTGTAAATAGTAGGAGGTCATCCTGAGCTGAGTACATTCAATGTTCAGATGCGATATGACTCAGGTTTACCTTAGATTTGCACCCAGGGCAGATTCCAATAAGCACAGACTTTGAACCTAGGCACTTTCCACCTATCTGAATATGGCAAGAGGAGGTGGAAAGATTGCAGTGCTCCTGGCATCTGCTTAAGGGAAGGATTCACCTGGCAGTTTATACAGATGTCTTTTGTAGAGCTCAGTGGTTGTGATGAACTTCGGCAGGCTGCAAAATGGATAGGTGAAATGGTTCATTTAAAAGCAGCTCAGAGCAAAGGCAGGAGCTATGAGCAACTGGGAGAGGTCTCTGGAAGGAACAGGACAGACACAGCTGAGCTGCCTTTCCCAAAGCCTACTTAGCATAGGACAAGATCCTCATTTACTATTGACTGGAGAGATGTTTTAGAAGTGCCCCTTCTGGTTTAGAGAGATATGAAATCTGCCTATAATTAAGTTAATTTGGAGTTGAACACGGGCAAAGATAATGGGCTGGAAATAAAAAGAGTGAGAAAGGTGCTGCTAAGAAGCAGATCTATTGCACTAAATCCCCCCTCACTTTGAAATAAAACGTTTTTAGGAGCTGGGTGGCTGAGTGATGGTGCAGACAGAGCACAGACATGGAAATGGTTGCTGTATCAAGAGCTCAAAATAACAAAGGAGATAAGAGGAGGGGTATGACTTGCAGAACTGAGAAAGGAAAAAGGGAGGAGGAAAATAATTTCTTTTGCATATGACCACCGTGGCCAGTACAGTTCAGTGTCAGAACAGTGGCTTGGGGATCAGCAGAGTGGTGTCCACTGCCTGACTTGTCCCCTGGTTTGAGGGAACTCCTCTGATGCCCTGAGCCTACACAGGAAAATGTTCCGAGACATGTGAAAAAGGACTGTCTGCCACCATGTCTTGCTTGTCAAAGATCAGCAAATTGCCCATCTCGAAGCACAAGGCTTTTACCTTCTCCAGTACTTGACCCCAGTGAGAGCTCCCACTGGAGTCAAGCATCAGGGTGAAAACTGAAGACTTTCTCCTTGGCTTTTAGAAATGATGCAAACCATAGAAAGTTCAAGCCAAAAGGAGGATGGATAAGAGGTCTGCAGAAGGGACCAGAATACTTAACAGTCAGCAAAGCAGAAGTAAATAGACAAGTTATGATCAATGAGTTTGTTTGAATTTGACAGAGCTTTCCTGCAAACATGGGGGAGGGAAAGGGGGGTGAAACATTCCCCGCCAGTGTGAGCTGTAATAAAGGAGCTGCTGTTTTCTGATTCTCGCTCTCTGTGAAAATTGAAAAGGTTAGCCAGGTAATTGAAATCGGGACTGGAATACAAATATGGTGTGAAAATCCTACAGCTGGCAGATGAAGTTGCAGGGAAAAGACTCAGTCCTCGGTGGAATTTCTTAGCAGCAAAAAGACAGGGTGGATGAGGGAGAGAGATGATTCCTCAATATACCTGTTCCTCATGAGAGGGGAGATAAGGGAAGAAATGAGTCCTAAAGCAATCAGATTGAGTTTAACAATCATTTGAGTGCTCCTTGCTCTTAATGCAAGAGACACTGTGAAAAAGTGGAGTGTGCTGAGGTTGAATCATGTGTGGCAGTCATTGCTGCCTCTTGGAGTAACTTAGTTAAGTTTACTGGGAATTGCTAGGTTGCTGTGTCAGACCCAACTTAGGGCTATGTCTTGTTTACAGGCAGAGAGGGCGAGCTCCATATGCTTTAGCCCTTTGTCTTGGAGCTGGGGTACATAAGCAAACTAAATGCAGTTGGACCAATGTCAATTGCCTGTTCATCTTTGTTGCATGCAGGAGCACAAGCTGATTTGTATTGTTTTAAGCTAAGAGCAGGAGGGAGATGGTTAATGCAAAGCAGCTGAAGAATGGTTCCTTGTCACCCCACTGAGTGTTGTATGTGTCTAAGTCCCAGTGGAGGGGTCCTGTTGTTGCTACTATAATGTAAATTTATATATGTGTTGCTGTTCCTGTGGTCTGTTTTTCTGCACCACCAGGTAACTTGAACTGAGAGGAAACAGTGGTGCAGGGCTTGGGGAAGCAGTTTGTGGTATTAGCTCAGTTTGTTCACATTCAAAAAAACCTATGTAGGTAACGTTTCCCTAGCACCAATCCAACTAACAGGAACTCCAGCCTGTACATGGTTAAATAAGCAAAAACTGTGTCTCCAAGTTCCTGCATTAATCTTTTATTTCATTACTCTTTTCCTCATGGAAAGGCTGGGCAGTTCTGTTTCCCAAAACTGTGACTCTTATAGTTTTTGCTGCAGCTGCTCAGTGCAGCCCAACCTACCTGCACTGCAGTCAACAGCAGCATGAAATACTTCCCTTAGGAGCCTTTCCATTGAGTTTAGGCAGTGATTTAGCACACTGTGGCAGGGATGATACCTTTCCTGCTCCCACAAGCTCCTGTAGATGCTAGGGAAAGAAAACTGTAAATTTGAAACAAATGCTTTGAACCTTTTAAGTGGTAGAGCCTTGTTTGAATTTCTCTGCCTTGTGAAAGCATGGTCCAGGTGTTCCAGAGGTACCAGCCCCAGACCTGTGAACAAAATGATAGGTGAACCCCCGAGGATGCTGTTCCAGTGTTTTGCAGTGAGTTGGTTGTTAGCCATTTGTTTTGTTCATTTGGAGCATGATTTTCCTAGTGAGTCATTTCTAAGGGAGTCTGTTGGGATCTAAAGAAACAAAATGAAAGGCACTGACAAACATATCTGCTCTGCAACAAAGACCATACAGCATTTCAAGGTGACCTGTACCTGGCTGCTTAGTTTTGTTTTTCAACTGTAGAAGATATACATAAAAAATACCTGTAAAACACCTAAGGCAGGTGACTGAAATAGGTCAGATAAATTGATTTTAGCACTGCTTTTTTATTCCTTCTTTGAGTATAAAAGGGATCCATATTTCCTCTGATGGAGATCTTAATGTTGTAGACATCTGAGTCTAAGGGTCTTTTGGAAAACCTACTTCTAGCCAAAAAAGCAAACAGAAGCCTGTTCCTATGGGAAGGAGCTGTGCTGCATTTCACCTCATAGGATAAGTTGAGGATGCATGAATAGAAAGTTATTTGAGCTTTTGCAATAAAGACTTCAGTTTTTCATTTGTGAATTAACTATTTTAGTGGGAAGCAAATTATTCCAACAGCTCCCATACTCCTAAAATTAATCCTCCTTTAAAAATTAAGTGGATTTAAGATAATTTGCCTTAAAAACAACAGCTGCAACTTTTCAGGTTTTCACAAAGTCTAGACAGCAACAGAAATTTTTCCACTTCTGGTGGCAAATGAACTTAGCTCTCTCCTCTGTGTCTGGGGTATGGCCAAAGCACTGTGTTTGACTAGGCAAAATTTTGAAATGGAAGAGAAGCAGCAATCCTTGACTCCCCAGGTGAGGCTCTTACATTATGGTCCATGTTTATTTGATATATGGCAAATTCCTTTTTTCAAGTCAGGGAAACCAGTTTCGAATCATGCTCAAGGTGGTCCCTGTCTTTTGGGGCACAAGCCCTTATGGCTTGTGATCTACCCTAACAACCTCAAAAGTATTTATTTTCCCAGGCAAAGAAATCTACAAGTCCCAAATTGAATAACTTGCTGCAGAGTTTGCTTTCAAAATCTTTTGTCCTTCAACTCACTCTAAAGGACACTTGCCATCATTGGATCAGGTTGGACCAAATTCTAAACCCATCTTTTAATCTTTGCAAGAGTTCCTGGTTCCTTGTCTTTTCCCATTATTCCTTTTCAGTCTATTATAGAAAGAAATAGTCATGCTTATTATTCTGTTTCATTAGCATATTTTTCGTTACTATAATATGCATTTGATATGGAAATGCTACAGCTCAGCAATTTGCCATAGATCAGTAGTTTGTGGAGCAAGAAACCTCAGTGGAGACAATCCTAGCTAGTGTCATAATGGACAGCAGAGAAAATGAAGCAAACAATTGTAGAAAAACAGAAATGGAGAACAGATCTGGCTGTTACACAGCCTGGGAAGCATCAGTCTTTGTTCTGGGATCTTCTCCTGTCTGACAGCCATGCAGCCCAGTTTTTAACCTCCTCTCCTGAAGAAGGAGCCATGGAGGGCACTTGGATGCAACAAATCCCAACTGGTTTAGTGCTGTATTTTCATGCATATATACCAGCTAAATAATACAAAATGCAGAAATAATATCCTTTTTTTTTTTTTTTTTCCTTTTCAGTGCTGTGATTTGTAGTAAGTCCTCAGTGTCCTTAAACTGATGCTGGCTGAACACTCAGGGAATCTCCATCTTCTGCTACTCATGTGAAATCATGGGGAGAAATACAAGAAGCACGAAGTTTAGTGGAGGATGGACCAGGCATACAAGGAGAGACTCTAGTATATTTATTTTCATGTTACACAGATACATAAAACAAGCTCTACAGCTGAAGTGTACATTAGTTTAACTGATAGTCCATGGTTTAAATACTTCAAAACACAGTAGTGCCTAAAAATTCTTCTTATAAACTAAACAGAATCGTCCACTTGTTCTCATGATGGTTTTTTTCCACTACTGGACCTGGCATTAGATCTGAGTATCATCCATTGGCATTGCATGCAATTCTGTCCTTTAAGTGCTTCCTTGCAACACATTTCAAACTGTCCAGTTTTGTTCACGGTGCTGGAGCATTGCCCCCGCTCTCCACACTTTATGCTCACACACTTGCATGTTTCCCAGAGAAGCAGAGAAATCAATAGACAGTTCTGTCAAGGAAGTCATGCTTGATTTCAAATAAATATATTTTTATCACACTGGGCTACTTGAGGGAAAAGGAGTTGTTCTCTGGTTTTTTTCGCAACAGGAGTTTTTCTCAGACAGTTGCCAACGTTTTTAAGCACTCCGCTATGAAAGCTGCTAAATACAAAAACAAAGAAATGTCATCAGCTTTCAAGACATCTCTGTTCATCTTCCTAGTATTTTTATGTTTGGATCCAGCTTCCAAAATTCAGCCAGGTAAATATTAGAGCAGAGTGATAAACAACTGATGCATTGATCTTTTAGGAAGAAAAGCCTCCAGTGGACATCAACTACTTTTTAGGGACAAAGTGCGTCGACTTCTTTCCAGAGATTCCCTCGCAAAAATGAGGTGCCACAGAGCTGTGCTGTCACAGGGAACTTAACTTGGAGCATCCAACCTCAAGCCAGCCCATGTTTTTTCACTGCATTTATTTTGATTTTAGCAGAATTTTGAATAATTTTGACATCTCCCCCAGTAACATTTTCACAGAAGGTTTGACTTGGCACAAGACTAAATGTTTTCAGCTTTGCTTTTGAGGTCTGGTTATGGGTGTCGCTTCTTTTGACTTCTGACAAACTAGATGTGCTAAAAAATGGTTTTAGGACAAAAAAAATCCAAAAGTGAGTTCAGGACTAGAGGTGAGTTCCTGGTCATTTGCTTCTTACAATTTCTCTTCTAAAATTTCCCCGTCCATGCACATTTACCCCCTTCACCCTTTTCTCTTTCTCATGAAACCTTTTGTCTTCCCTAGGAATAAAAATTTGGTCATTTTGTTTAAGATGACATAAAATCTTCATCTTACAGCTCCTCATCCCAGCCTTGACTGCAGGTCTGTGTGCTCATCTGCAAGGCAAAAGATGCATTTAACAACAGCCAAGCTTGCAATTCTCCCAGGAAGAAGACAGAAGCATCACTCATGGATGGCTTTCTGTGCACCAACACAAGATGCTGTCTGATCCTAAATACAGAAGATGCATTCGAAGAGCCACAAAATCTTGCAGAGGAATGTCTCCATCGTATGGTGGATGTGTAAGTACGTCAAATATACTGTCTCCTCACTGCTTTAGCTGGGTCTCTAAGATAGTGGAGAAGAAGATGCACTTCCAGTGCACACAGTTGTGATAAGGAGTATAACCACCTGAGCTCAGCTAGGGAGTTGCACAAATGAGACAGGATGAGGGCGGAAATGCCACTCAGTCTCTGCCAAGGTTGTCCCTGGGAAGCTCATAGGCAGTACCACAGGCATGGCAAGTCCAGCGGGAAAACACACTTTAATGTTTGGTGGAGGGAAATAGCATAATACAAGCTGTTTGGAACAGTAAATGCCACTGGTAAAACTGAAATGTCCACTTGGGGGTGGCAAAGTATTTCAGCTGTGTCTTCAGGGAGCAGGAGCTGCCTTTTCTCCCCAGGGCTTTGTGTGTCTGTGTTACCCTCTCTATAGCTTGTTTCTCAAGACTGCAGCTGGCAAAATGGGTTTGATAGAAAGTATGGGCTAAAATGCCCTTTGTGCTGCAAGAAAAAGTGACTCGCCAGCTGCTATGGCAAGTCTTGCCTCACTCAGGAGTCCTGCAGTGAGAGGCAAAACAGACTTTGGGGCAAACAAGGTAAGAACCCATTGAGGCAGGAATATAACTTCTGTGATGGGAAATATCATCTGGATCCCCAGTGACAAGACTGCAATAAGCCTTTATGCATACAGTGTATAATTTTTCAGGAACTAATGTTCTTATTCATTATGAAAACTCTGTGTACTCTGTGTAAGTCCCAGCCCCTTGATGACACACACTGGATGATTTGCTGTGGCAGTGCATGCCAAACTTGAGCCCGGTGTGATGGCTAAATCTCTATCCCTGTGTCATGACGCACAAGGGAGGTGTTTCTCTGAAACAACAAAAAGGTTTTGAAACTCAGGACACAGAGGTTTGTAAAATTCTTTGCCATGTACCAGATTCACCCTGGCCTCCCTTTAGAGAACTCTGTAGGGTCCTGACCTGGTCTACAGTCGGCAGAGCTCAGGAACTCATTAGCTTGGATGTAAGTGTACTGCCTTCAGGATGTGACTGGGATGTGGGATTGTTTCTCAGATCTTGTGTTATGTTTTATGTCAAAACCTCAATCCAGTAGATGCAATATCACTGCAAAACTCCCTTTTTAATCGCCTTTGCATCAGCTTCTCTGAGTCTGAAGGTTTGTCCTGTTTCCATGTATTGTGAATGCTGTCCAGGCCTTTTCTTAGTGGTTGGTAACCCCACATAGATCTGATTTCTGCACTCCATCTGGTATGGGCAGGTGTGATGTCTGCTGAAGCAGTACCATAGGGCTTCAGTGGTAGAGACAACACATAAGTAACTGAAGTTCAAGCAATAAGAAGTTCTTGCAAACTTCAGGACGTGGGGGGATAGCAGGGACCTATCACAGCCCATCTGTACATGGTCAGAGTTGGTTTAGGCAGATGGGCAACAATAAAACTCTCTGATGTACAGCAGGAGCCTGAAAAAGGCTGTAGACTTTTCACATTCCCTGGACAGATATCCTTCACTAGCTGCCTTTTGGGCAAAGGAGCCACAGCAGGAACATCCTCAGTCCCCAGCAGTGGCTATTTCCCAGGTAATGTAGGTGAATTTGGGGCATGCATTTGCCATGTGAGCACTGTGTAGTTATTGTCAGACACAGTACGAGGAGATAGGGCAGTGTCTCTCAGACTTGGAAAAATAACCCACTAGAGGGTAGATTTTTTGACAAAGTGATTCAAGGCTTTAATCACACCTCCTGCCCCCAAATCTTCACTTAGCTCAGAAAGTGGAATTTTCCTTTGCATTTATTTTACAGTTATTGGCTCCCTGGCTCTTCTAGCCCAGAAATAGCTATTGCTGGTGCTGTTGGCTGATATTTTTCAGCCCAGCTCAGAGCTGCTCTTGTTCATGCCTACTTGGTTGTTGCCAAGAAATTCTTGCAATGGCCACACTCTCAAGAAGGTGGTAGGAGAGAGAAATGAGACTGGCTTGCCTAAAGCTAGAATTGGGTAGACAAGGCTTATGCAGCAAGCTGCCCCATCTCAAGCTAAATAAAAACTGTTTAGGGTAGTGCATAAAAAGCCATTCAGTAAAACTTGGATAAGTTGTCTCTACCTCCTGCACCGGTAACGTTGGGAGGGTATCTCATTTTTCTAAAACAGCTCTTTGATGCCATAGCTTGCAGACAGTAAACTGAGACTTTCAGCCCTCCTATTAATACAATGCTTCCCAATCACCTGCCAATTACAGTCTCCTAGATCATTCATTCAACAAGACACCTCTGTGATCTCTTCTTGCTAAAATCAGTCCTTTTCGAGGGTGCCTTTTATTTTTCTTTCTTAAAGTAATTTTGTTTAACTTCTCACCTGGATCACAACAGTCACAGTCCAGTGGAGAGCTGAGAACTGCTGACAGATGTCCTGTGTGTGCCAGGGAGACTTGTGTCTTCAGCAGAATCCATGAGATTGTGGTCCTCAACCATGAAGATGTTCTGCTGGGCAGAAGTCTTGCTGGTGGAATGTTTAGGGGCCCAGTGTTTGCAGCAAGGAGAAATCACACTGAGAAAAGCCATCCTGAAGCGCTGGGACAACAGATTGTAAATGATGGGGTTCACAGCAGAGCTCAGATAGAAGAAAACACCTGGGAAAGAAGGCAGGGGGGGAAGAGAGAAAGACCTCATTTGTGTGTGAAATTATCTCAGAAGAGGAAAACCTTTTCATTGCCTGTACTGCTCCACCAAGCCTGCATGCAAAAGTGGGAGGCGTCGATGACAAACGGATGTCTCACCAAGGCTAATGCAGGCACTGCAAAGGGAAAGGGAAATTGGAGAGAGTATTAGATGGAGCTCACTATCTCCAACTGTTCAGAAACCAGCTCTTGAGCTGTACTGCCCGGCCTCCAGCACAGCCCTTATGCCCACAGCACATTTACACAGCTGGTGCCCCCATCAAAGCTGTTGGAGGATAACTTCCAGCTGAGGGGAGCTCATTTCTTACAGCACAGCAGGACAATTGCACGACACTGGATTTGTCTGAGCTGCCTAATGGCCACATTTGAGTGTTTTCCCATGGCAGACTGAAAATCAGATTTCTTTTTGAAAAAGCCTTCATTTTATGGTAGGCAGGGCCATAAGCATTTGATTTTATCACCCAGTTCTGAGCAGTGTGCAAGTCTTTTGTCTTGCCATTTGGTAAGGCTTGCCATTTGGTAAGGTTTCCCATTTGCCTCAGAGACCTTCTAGAGGATGTTGTCTGCTGCTGTGTATTCATTAAAAGCAGCTGAATGACAGCAGCCTTCATTTCTTTGTGGATACTCAGACAGCTGTATTGGACAACTTGTCCAGACCTCAAAAGCTGCAGAAACTTCCATGCAGTTTTTATCTCAGGCATAATTCTTATCACTGTCCCAAACCCCCAGAAGCTTTTCCACGCATATCTCGTGTCACCTGCTGAATAAATGACTACCTATTTCAAGTAAACTGCTCACACAGAGGGGTTTTTTGCCAGCCCCTGTGAAAGTGGAAGAAGAAAGTTTTACCTGACACCACATGAATTAAGTTGAATATATTAGCCAGAGGCTCAGTCCATTCTACAACAAAGCTGAAGAAAAGTCGGTCTACGTGGAATGGAGCCCAGCAGATAGCAAAAACCATTACAAGGACAACTAGCAAGAAAACAGGAGAAAAGAAAAACAAGTTAGTTATGTGAGAATATGGTTCACTAGCCTGCATAGAGCAAAGAGATTGTTCAGAATGTTGGAAGAAGATTACGTATACAATTTTTATTCATAATTTGAAATCTTTTGCTATCCTTTCTGTCTTACTATTACCAGCTAAAGGAACAAAGTTTCCACTGATTTCTACGTTGGATAACTCAATGTATGCACACATAGTGACATTCAAACAGAGCTGGTAACAGCCATGTAATGCTGCAAACAGAGCCTAATGAAGAAAATGCTAGTGAGACATCAAGGTTCATCTCTGGTATCTGGACTAACCAACTCCATTGTGCCTTGGATTTAATTTCCTCTGCACACTATTTGTACATCACATAGCAGGATAAGACCACAGGAACCATATGCTGATGATGTCTGTTTGGGTGCATTGCTCAAAATGAAAGGAAGAGTTTGTCTACATGCACAACTTGGCCTGTGCTGGCTCTAGTAAGTACTTTTGCAAGCCCACTCCAGACTTGGGTCTTATGAATAACTGTGATTCCAGTCCTGGGGCACAGAATATCAGACTGACTTCAAAGTAGAATTTCCTAGTTGAGACAGTGACTTAGGCTGACTAAAGAATAATGTTGTTGCAGGAAATATTGAAGGTGATTTATGTTTCCTGCATAAACACCCTCTCAGTAGGAAAGTGATCTTTGCTTTAAAAGCAGCCTCTAAATCAGTAATTGATGTGAGTGCTTTCAGGGTGGTTGGAGCACAAATTTCTTCTGAATGTCGTTCAATGTGCAAGTCTGCTGAGATCCTACTTTTTTTTGGGAAGGTCTAAATGGTTAAGTCAGCAGCAGCTGATGTATGTGGCTTGGCAGGACCTTCCTTGTTCAGGAACAGAGCTTGTGGTGTGATGAAAAACAGATGTATGACCTTCTTTAAAAATTCAAAAGATAGACTATTTGCATTCTAAAAAGAGGGATTTTGCCAGAGGGTTGCAAGAGCCAAGCTTGGAGTGAGGGATATAAGGAAGTTACCACTCAAGCATCAGCAACATACGTTTGCTCAAACTTTTCTTGTGCTGGGGAGGAAAATTGCCTTC
>JBCJKH010017274.1:0-30269 GCA_039877255.1 Loriculus beryllinus
AAGACTCCACCGAGCCATCCCTGTTGAGTGCATACTGCTTGCTGAACTGCACTCTCCTATTCGGGGCATGCTGCTCCCAAGGTTGATGGCTGTCCCACCTAATTCCCACCTGAGCATAAGCAGTGAGCCTATAGTTTAAAATACTGCTATACTGCATTGCTGCTGTATTCGTCACCACCATGGAACCACTGGAAACGTAAAGGACAATCCTTAGCCTCATTCATTAACATATTTGAAGTGGACTGAATCTTCTTTAAGATAAAATAAAGGTTTCTAAAATTATGACAAAACACAGCAAATTTTGGGTTTTGTTTTGCACCAATTTGAAATGCCAGTAATTTATCTTTAGTCTCTATAATTAATATGAATAAATGCAGTTTTAAAAGGTCATTTTAGGTTTTTTAAACCTAAAAGTCACACATTCTCATTTTAAATAACTTTGCAAGGGGATATCATAAAGAATTACAAACCTGATTTTAAATATGATTTCAAGTTATTAAATTTATTGAAATTGATCTTTTTAAAAAAATTCAAATAGAGAATGTTTTTTTAACATATTTTCTAGTAAATTTCAATTTAAAATTATAAATAGAATTAGAGTTTAAGGAATTCCTAATTCTAATTAGAAATTTACTGTAAAAGCACTGAATCTAGCTCTGGAGCAATAAAAACTGGAGTAAGAATTTTTAGTGATCATAGTTATTGGAAAGAAAGATGTTTTTTTCTAACTAACTCAAAGAAGTAAGGCACAATAGGCTGAATACCTCTCAGACTTCCTAGGCAATGAAATGAGAAATGAGGCAACAACTCCCTTTCTGATAATGCCATGAGCATTAATCCATTGCTCTGGTACAAATTCACAGATTTTGGACTGAAGCAGATGTAACCATTTAATGAAATAAAATTTTATCTTCCACCTCAGATTATGGAAAAGAAAAATTAAAAGTAACATTCCTAAAGTTTTGATCCTCATGAGAAGTTTTCTGTTCAGGTGGAAACATGATATAGCATGCTATCTTGCTGCAGTTATGTATTGATAGTTGTCCTGGGTTCAGCAGTAGCAGTCATTTTTCTCCTTCTTAGTAGCTGGAGCATTGCTGTGGTTTTGACTTTCAGCCTGGGAACAGCACTGATAACACCGATGTTTTTAGACAATAGTCATCAACTGTAAACATTTTTACAAACATAAATAACATTATTTAACCAACTTGAAAATAATTTATCTAAATTCAAGTCTAAAATAATTTGCTTCTTGGGGCCTGCATGAGAGAGATTCAGGCATGCATGCTGGATGCATTGCACACTGTGATTGCTGAAGACCTCATCTTTACCTTTTCATGATAATTTTTGTTTCTTATGCAGGATTCATGGAGTGGCTGGGTGTAAAGATAGTTATTTACTTGAAGACTGTATTTTTATTAACAGAGTCCTGCATTTCTATACTGGAAAACAGCCCTTTTTATATGAAAGAGTACTGTGCTCAGCTATTAAAAGCTGATTTTCTGTCCCATGATCATATTGTCCCATGACTTTGAATCAAAGAAAAATACATAAAGAAAAAGTCTTTAAATCAATCACTGTCCTGAATCATTAGAGTATTACAGAAGTGACCAATCTTCTCAATTAATCTTGAAGACAAATTAAATTGGTCACTAGACTGTAAGAATCCAGGAACAATTTTGTACTTGGTTGAGCTACTATATAACATACAATTGATTCATAATGTATTTGAACCCAATCTCAGTGTTGATCAAAGACAAACAATGTTTTATCCTACATTGTCTAGCAATTTTTTAATTGGAAGACATTCCAAGTGATCTACTTCAGCATAGCATTGTATTTGCTATTTTGCATTCATGTCAGGTATGAATACACAAAGTAAAAAATAAATTAATAAAAGGACCCATTTCCCGGCAAATCTCTTTTCCATATCACAGTTGCTTTCCTCTAGAAATACCCTCAAATTATTAATTGAAAAGTAGACGGCCTCTGACCCTTCTCTTTCTCTTTTCATCAATAACTGAAAGCCTAGCTACAACAAAATGCATGTGAAAATTGTTTAAATCCTTTTGTGGAACACCTTTACAGAATTTATAGTATGAAGTAACTATATTTATACTTGGGGGGGGGGGTGGTTGAATTTAAAAAGAAGTAAGGATGATCTTCTAATTTAGCAAAGTCTGGGTTTTCAGATAAGAAATCACATTGGAGCTCCATTTGACTGTTAAATGTGCTGAATGGAAAATGCCAGAGATGTCAAATTCATGCTGAAGACTAGCGATAGTATACAGTCATTATGCCAGTTAGATGGAATCCATTTAAAAAGAAAATAAAACAGAAAGTGGGATGGCATACGAAGGCCATTTTAACAGTGTGACTGAAGATCCTGTATTTTCTGTACTATGGGAACCATACAGTTTATTTTAAACCTAGTAAACAGAAGCTGCAGCTATTTATCTTACATTTCGTATCCATCTTTGGAAAAGGCTGAGCCCTAATGTTCTGATTTTCTCACTTACGAAACTGCAGCTGCAGAAATGACAAAATGTCATACTGGAAATCTGCTGTGATGTTTCTCAGAAAGCTTGCTGAGATTTCCCACCTGTGAGCTATGTTACACAGCAGCACCGCGACTCCATAAATAAGGATCACCTGCTGTACCACCAATGGGACCTGAAGAGGTGACCATGTAGAAGTACCTTAGGAAGGTCAAGGTCTTCTGGATACTGTGTGATGGCCCAGTCTGTTCTTCACAGACAGTATTTTTGTGGTTAGACTAGATGATCTCCAGAGGTCCCTTCCAACCCTAATGATTCTGTGATTTGCTGGATGAAATGCCTCATGATGCTTTCTCCTTTTAAGACCTATGTGGAGCTATAACGAAGGAATAGCAATAAATACACAAAATAAGTCAGTGATAAACTAATCCTCATATAAATATCTCCCCACAGCACAGGGTCTTTTCCAGAGGGATTTTGGCTAGTATAATAGCCACTAAGAAATTGTAGTTATAGATGAAAAAATGGAGATAGGAGCTGGCATATATGGATCAAGTAACATCATGCCTAGAAGGCACAGGTGCCGCAGGGTGGTTTGCTCTATCTTCTCACACCTTAGCCTGAGAGAAGGAAAGCTGTCCATTACACTGTATACATTTGTTTCCTCAAGCAAAGCCAGATCCTTAAAGGAATGGGAGATAACTGTTCAATGAAAACTGCTCTTACACTTGAAGCACTGCCTTTCTGCTTCCCCCACATAGGCCACTCTCAAAAAGCAGCTTAAACTAGCCTGCAGTTCTGTACTGCAATCCACAGATAAGTGAAGAAAACAAGAGGCTCATTGCTGCCTAGTTATTTTGAGGACGTGTAGGAAGGCAGGAGGCACTTGGCAGTCTCTGTCATTGCCCCTGCCAGGGTCCCTCCTGCAAATTTCCCTGCTTGTTCCAGGTGGTTTTAAACTTCATTCCTCCCTCTGGAGTACCCACCTAAATCATCACTCACCTATTACGATGAGTTTCTGCCAGCCCACGAGCAGACTAAAGAGCAAAGAAAATGAAAAAGCAACAAAAGTACAGAATTGACTAATAAGGATTTGAACATGCACTGAGAGCAGATATAAACATTCTGTAGGCAGTCTGTTTACTGGTTTGGGTTGCTTTCTAGACCTAGCAGATCTAATGTAAAACAAGCATTTTACAGGGGATGATACACAGCTCTTGTATGAAGTGAACAGATTAAACTGTTTATGTTCAGCTGCTGAAAATACTCCGGAAATCTATGTCAATGTCAGAAACCCTATTAGGTTTCAGAAGAGGTAGGAAAGCTTTAGCCTAATCACAAGATAGGAGGTCCTCAGGCTTTTAGGAATGACATCCGAAGGGCATTTAGATTGTTTTCTATAAAAGGAAAGGGCAAATTTCCAGTACATATATAATCACTGGTAGCATTTATGTTGTCATCCTCTCTAAAGCAATAACAAAGTGCACAAATGGTGGATGATTAGAGAGGTCAGTGAAGTGCTCCATTCAGCTGTAATTGTAGAGTTTTTAAAAATTCTTTTGACATCAGAAAATATCGTATGTTTTTTTAACCCAGCTTTTTGCTGTGATTAGTTAATTCATGCAAAATCAGTGAAGAAACAGAATGGCAAATTAAAAGCAGTAAAACAGGAATGTCATTTTGCAGTAGTGATAAGTAATCAGCAAAATCAGTTCACTGTAAAATTACTGCTACCTGCCAAAGCTTAACTCCACACGCACAAGACCTCAGCAAGGTTTTGTTTAAAGTATTACCACCTTGCAGACCTGGAAAGTGTATTGGAAGAAGTCCTATCCCATATACACTTTTGCTGATGCTGCAGTCAATATTCTCTCTTTTCTTACTCCCCCTAGGCACTTCACAGGATATGAAATCTGAATGCACCATTTTAATTAACATAATTTAAAAAATATCATTGCCTAATAAAATCTGGCAACCTTCCTACTATAGGATATGCTGCAAGTTCTTTCTCTCTAACAATATTTGAAAACAAGTTATGTCATCCATTTCATTATTTTTCTGACCAGGTCTTTCAGTTTTGAGTAATAAATGGATATAAACTTTCCAGTTTTGAAGCAAATTTGCGTTAGAGAATAACTGCTCACTGAAAATGAAAGTAAAAAATATTATCTGCCACTGACCAAGTAGGAGTTCTCATTTCAGTAATGTTTTTCAAAATAAGGAATAATTCCAGTTGCTTACAGGTGGTTAAAAGTGGTGGAGTGTGAGTGGAGGTTTCTATGCAGGGACAAGGGAAACGAACCACATTACGTTGTCCATCGCACCAGGTGGAAGTCAGCATTATTTATAAATTTTATTGTTACACAAAATCACAAAACTGAAATTTTTGTTCAGTTTGGAATTTCAGAAGAATTCCTCTGTAGTACAGTCCTATTGACACATCGGTTACACATTCAAAGCTATATTTGAATGATTTGTCATGTGAACTTTACCTCATACTAACCAAAAATTATGTTCAACTTAGCAGGCTGTATGTGACTTTAACATGAAAGGGTACTTTCCCTTCAGTGCACCTAGATTATAGCAGTGGGCTTTTGTCATTGATGGGGGAAAATGAAGCAGTTCAACTGATCCCCAGACAAACATTCATAACATTTTAAATGTTGTGATGCCACTTAATCATTGCAGTCATTTCAATTCTTCAGCTAATGGTTGGTTGCTTGCCATCAGCAGCCATTATGGTGGAGTCATAAGCTCTCTGGGAGAGTTAATGTCTCCTACTTGGTTTTTATCTTATTTTGATTGAGGACACCTTTTATCAAAGATCTTTATTCTCCTGTTCAGGGTTTCTACAGATGTCCAGGATTGGAAAAGATTTTAAATGTTAATGTCTTGCCTACTGCAGGGGTTTCAAAGAAAATTTGGATCCTGTGACTGTGCAGTGCACAGCACAAGGTGGTTTGTGCTTTCCTATCCTATGTGTTACATTATTTTTTTTTTTTACACTGTATGAAGTCAGGAGCAATGCCTCACATACAAAAAGGCTGATAAAAGAAACTTGAGTTACAGACTAATGCTGTGACCATTGAAATCCATAACAAAATTCATAGCAGCAAGAAGCTTTAGGAAATTATTCAGATCTCTCTGAAGTCCTTCCACATACAATACTACATTCCAGCTGGTGAAAACATGACTTATCCTTATCTCTGTATGAGACATTTTGCTGATGTTATTCATCAAAAAGGGAAATTTGCAAAGCCCACTGTACCCAGTTGGGTACAGAAAGTTAGGTCTGGGTTGGCCTTAGCTGAGCTGAATTTCAGTGTTTCAAAGTAGAAAGAAAATACATCTTCCAGTATTTCAGTGTTTTCTGTAGAATAAAACAGACGGTAGGTACACACATAGCCATCCGGAATATTCTGCTGAATCTGTTGGTACGTCATGTGAAAAGCACCTTGTGTTCTTATAAAATGTACACCATTAAAAAGCAGTTTGAGGGGGGTGGTTCTTACAGGTCTCTCTGAGTCTTTATTATAACTTGTGTCTCACATAAACAGTCCTCATCGGCTGCAAGTTGTCTTGATTCTGCACTTCTATACAATATCCTTTTCAAAATAAATGGAAACCTGCAAAGCTTCAAGCAGTATTAAATTCTTCATTGATGTTCACTCACTCTAAAGGACAGGTTCTTCCCAGATTTTTGATGATTTGTACTCTATTCTGAGCTGTTGCTGTGGATTCTATAGTAAATGGTCTTTGCTTTAGCTCATGGTTATCAGTGAAAAAACACCTGAAACACAGCAGTGTTTCATACATTGTTTATCAGCTATTTGCCAGTGACACAAGAAACTCAGGTGAAAGGACAGATGGTTTTAAGTACATTTATTCTCATGCCTGTGCATTCAAGCTGTTTGCCTTGTAGAAAAATTAGGTGTCCTAAAGTTGATAAATGTGACTGACATCGTTAAAGACAGAGTGACTTCAGACATTTTCTTTCTGATTTGCAGTAAAGGTGACCTCAGTTGGGGGCAGCTATTATGCAGTTGTTACTTCAGGTATTTGCTACTGACTGTATTCTTTTGCAGGTTCATGGGTCAGCAGTCATCACTAGTTTAAAGCTGTCCACTCTGTATTCTACACATCCTCAATCTACTGATAATAGATTTAAGTACCGCTGAGGTGTGGATACAAATGAAATCTGAATCCCAATATTTCACCTTTTCTTTTTCCAGCCGGACCCTGCGGGCAGAGATATCTCTATCCGACCAATCCTGGAGCACTGCGAAAACACTCACATGACAATATGGCTTGGGATAGTCTATGCTTATAAAGGGCTGCTGATGGTAAGCATAGCTTGTTTTGCACAACACTGGCTTCAAGCTGCTATTTACTGATAGGCATGAACTGAATTATATTTGCTTTTCTGATGGCTGGGAGTGATTTAAAACTTCCTTGAATACATTTTTTTATATTTGGACCAGTTCTAAAGTTTATTCAGTAGTAATATATAGATATATGCATATGCAAAATAAATAAGACATTAACAGCACTTAAAGATAATACTATAGATATATGGCAAAACAAGAAATTCAATAGTAAAAAGATGGATCCATGAATGAGTCAACTTTGTAAGTAAAGAAGCCCAATCATGTGAATTCTTTCAGGTTTTCCAGAAAGATGGGACTAGGTTATTCTTGATGCTTGCCTCTGAGTTTCAAATGTCCTTCAGGAACAGCTGAAAGAGACACAATATTAATTTGGAGCCTGAATCAAAATAACCCTTTTGTCACCAAAGCCCATCTCCACAAAAAGTTTATTAAAACCTTTGGAGCCAGGAATCCTGAACCTTGATTAAAACACTGTAATGGGGACTATTAGTGATTAAAATCTCCTTAGCCTGAAGGTTTTAAAAACATCTGAATTTGACAGCACTGACCAGCTGAACACCTATCTTGAGTCGAGTCCCATCTGGATCCTAAATCTAGATAAACATTCGTTTACACTACCCGAAGGGTTCAATCTGTTCTGTGTGTTTGCAGCATGCCTGTTCATTAGGACACCCGTGAAAGACTGGGTCAGCTGCTTGCTCTCAGAGTGGTTGGTGCTGCTGCCCTGGGGGAAGTTGAGGAGAGGGAGCTGCTGGTGAATGAAGTACTTGTTTTTCCTCTCCACATCGAGTGACTGCTCTGCTGGGCTGCAAAGTCATGCTGCTTTTTTTCAGGCTGAAAGATCTTCAAATATGAAATATGAAGCTCAACAGGAAGAGATGAGGGCTATTTTTGTTTTTTGAATTCTAAATAATCAGTAGGCTTGTGGTCAGAATGGGTTGTTGAGGAGTGCCTTCAGGCAGAGAAGGCACCAACACCAAGCGTCTCCAGTTTCCAGGTGAGAGCTCTGATCTTGGAGTGACTAGCCAAAAGGAAGCCTTCCCACCTTCCCATTTAAAACAACAACAACACAACAACAAAAAAAGAAGCCATTTTAAGTGTAGATGCCTATTTTTCAGAGAATGCCCAAGCAGGCTGTGAAATCAAGAGCTAGTACTTATTTGATCCTCCCAAAGGGATCAGGAATTACGAGAGTTTTCACATCTCAGCATGTCTTACCACACAGCTCTGAGATGCTCTGGATTCACAGTAATCTCAACTTGTAGCACAGCATCAAGGGTTCTGTTTGAAAAGTAAACAAGTAAATATGTTTGGTTTACTTAGAGAAGTGCAAATGAACAAGTAGCATTCCTTTAAAAATATTGAGAAATTCAAGCAGTGGGGATATTTTGTAAAAATAACTTCAATAATGGTTTCAATTAAAAATTAAAGAGGGAAAATAACATTAGATATTTTTAAAAACCATTCTCCATAATTTTCTTTTAAGTTTATTTCAAGTTTGTGTTGTGCTGGATAGTAATGAAGCTGCATTGGTTCTCACTAGTCCTTTGCCCGACATTGGTTTGTTGTCATGTATGTTGGACTGTTTTCTACAAGATATGCGACTCAGTTTGTTCAAGTTTGCAAATGCCATTTGGCATTACTCATTACACTTATTTCAGGCACACAGGGTTTCATAACCACTGGTGAAATATACACTTTTTATTACTCCAGTGCCCTTTTATCACAGAAATTGATACATGTTAAAAAGGAAGATACTCTTCTGAATCACTTAAGTAATTGCTACAGTGAGTTATATAAGGACAACAGGATTGACGCTTTTTATCTCATCTGTGTTTCTGTACATCATAGAAATTTTACCTTCAGAACAAAACCAGAAACTCTCATGTTACTGCATTGTTGTAAAACGTTATAAAAGGGTTTAGCTAATACAAAATTCTGATGCTTGTAATAATAAAATACCTCTAACTTAACTTTATTATTACTTTATAATAAAGAGCTAGCATTGCTAATTACAGTACAATGAAATAGTTGAGGTAAAATGGCTTAATGATTTACTCAGTCAAAAATTATTTATAGCAACCTCTCATCTCTAAATGAAAATAAGATCACTTTAATCTAAAAAAGAACTTTTCTTTTATGGCTTAAAGATATAAAGCAATACTGTCCATTCTGACGACTTAAAACTGATATAGAGAATAAGTCATTCAAGGTAGAGCAGAACAGAAGGACAGGAAAGGGCACTGAAAGCAAGACAAGGCAATATAAGAGAAGGCATTACTCTCCAGGATGCACCTGTTCCTTCTATATTAAAGTAAGCAAACGTTAAAAGTCAGACTCATGATTCTTCAATTGTCTTTGAAGGGATACAAGGAAATGCTTTGTAACTGCAGGAAGGCTTCTCAATTGTTGGATTCAGATTCCTCAAGACTGGAGACCAGAGAATAATAGGAAGACATCCATTCTAAATCTTGCCTTTGTTACTGTATTAGTCCTAGTGACCCTGGCCAATTCTCACCATACATATGGGTCCCACCTTTTTTCCATCTCAGGTTCAGCTCCTGAAAAGCTACCTATAAGTTCAAGGTCTGTCTGTTTCTAATGGTTACTGTCAGTTGCAGTACGTTTAGCTTTGATTTCTCATGATGTAGACATGGTTGAAAAAGACAATTACTTAGTATATTCCAAAGGATGATAGAAATCACAACATCTTAAATTTGCCAGTGGCGCGTTATTAGTGAATGCACTAAAATCTTTCTGAGGGTATGAATTATTTTTATGATTTCAGCCAGAACAATCCCAGATTAAGGATGGATTGAACTCCATAAGAGTGCTTTGCTTATTAACCATACGCACTAGATTTGTCTATAGTTTGATTTCTCTCTTCCTAATATGTGTTTATTTAACATTAGACTCAAGGTGCCCATAAACTGGAAGTTTCGTTGTGTTGCTGACTAGATATAAGGAAGAAAGTATTTACCGTGAGGGTGCTGAGGCACTGGCACAGGTTGCTCAAAGAAGCTGTGGCTGCCCCATCCCTGGCAGTGTTCAAGGCCAGGCTGGATGGGGCTTTGAGCAATCTGGTCTAGTGGGAGATGTTGCTGCCCATGGCAGGGGTTACTCTCTTTTGTCAATAGCTTCTCATTAGTTCTCATTAATTGCACGTTGAGATCTATCACATAGATTTCAATCAGTTTAAATTTATCAATTTTGTGACATACTATTTTTAAATAAAAATACTGAAGAGTATTAAGACAAACACTACTGAGAAATTCAAATAGGCTGCATAAATGTGATTATTCAGTCTTGCAATCTCATTGAAAAAAATAATAGCATGTTGAATTATAACATTTTTTTTTTTTTTTTCTTTTTTTTTTTGTCATTTGTTTTTTCAGTTCATATATCAGCCATTTCATTAATTTGCTTAGGATAGAAATTACCGCAATAGCTCCGTAATCGCTGAAGATGTTCTACTTTCTCTTTTCCCATATGGCCTCTTTATATCTTCAGTGGATCTTTGCCAGAATTCCAATAAATACCAACAAATAAGTCCATAAGTCTAGACAACTTCTAAATCAATGCCTAGAAATTCTGCATGCAAGTTACTGGATCTCTCTGCTTTCAACAACTTGTCTTGACAGGGTCTTCAAGAGCTCTCTTATTGCTGAAATAAACTGCATTTTGCTGCTTTGGCAAGGCAAGACCTGAATGGGTTGTTCCACCTCTCTATAAATATAAGACAAAAATACTCATTGAACATAACTTACCATGTATCATTAGTATTGAATTTGCCATCATCCAAGGAATGAATCATTATTAGAATTCCTTTTTTCACATACATTTTTAGAAATCTGTATGAATTCTGTTAACGCTGCTAGCCATTCATTTTCTACTATATGTTTAACTTCCCTTTCCACTATCTGTATTTTAGAACTTTAATTCATAATCATTATTATGAATTTCTTCTGTTTAACTTTTGCTACATTCTGCCTAGTTTTTGTCAGTTTTATTGCTTGTTTTAAATTGCATAACAACCAATACAACTTTTGAGTAAGTAAAGCTTCTTTACACTTACAAACTTCAGTGCAGATCATTTACAGTACATACCCAAACACCTTGCAGTTGCTGTTTAATTTCTTTATCTAATTAATACGTTCCATATCTAGAAAAGTTTAATAGTCTCCAGATTATGTTAAAATTCCTAATTATTTTCTGAATATAGCTTTGATTTTTAACACGTTTACTTGCATTTTTTCCTAATTCTCTTCATAGAATCACAGAATCACAGTTTGGAACGGAGGGACCTCAAGGTTCATCTGATCCAACCTTTCTTGGCAAAGCATGACCCAGACCAGATGTCCCAACACCCTGTCCACCTAAATCTTGAATGTATCCAACTCTGGGGAATCCACCACTTCCCTGGGGACCTCCAATGGCTGATATTTCTCATTGTGAATAATTTTCCTGTGTCCAGTTGGGATATCCCCAGGAATAACTTGTATCCATTGTGCCTCATCATTTCCATGTGACTCCTTGTAAAAAGGGATTCTCCATCTTCTCTGTAGACACCGTTTAAATAGTGGCACATGTTGTTGAGCCTTTTTTATCTCAAGTTCTCCCACACACCCAGTTCTCTAAGCCTTACCTCACATGGCAGTTTCATAGTCCTTTGATAGTCTTTGTGGCCATTCTCTGGACCCTCTGCAGTCTGTCCACATCTTTTTGAATAGCAAGGACCAGAACAGAAAAGTGTTCCAGGAGTGGCTTTCATGACTGAAAAGAGTACTCAGAAGAAGGGACTGCCTCCTTCTCAATTAATCTGCACTATTCCAGCTTACATTTTGGTTGGTTTAGCACCACACCATCTGTCCCATCTTACAGTCATTAGAGAGGAAGAGAGTTAAGCTTGGGGTGGAGGGAGACATGGTAGAGGGGGTAGTTTATAGTGGCACCAGATATTTGTATAACTTTAATAAATCATTGGCAGTGTTTTAGCATGCAAAACATAAGTTACCATATGGTTTTGTAGGATATTTTTTTCCCTACTGTGACCATAAGGAAACCTTAGATATATTCTTGAAATATTGCAGATATTGCAGTATTCCCTTATATGTCTCTTGGCATCATTTTTTATATAGCAAAAATAGATTTAAAGTATAGCACACTCTTATTTTTATCAGAGATGATCTATCAATTTATGGTGTTGTGATTGTCTGTGGTAATCTTATGCCAGAATACAGGTATTCCAAATGTATATTTTCTAATAACCAATTGCATATGTGTTTCAACTTAGTTACTGTGATGTGCTTCATGACTAAGAAGGATTTTCATGGATGAAAGTCAAATGCAGTCTGAAGAGAAAGAAGGGAAATATTTTATTAACTTGTTGATTTGTGAGGCTGAGGTATAATGTGGAAAATTTTGTCTGGGTGCGTGTTAACATGTATAGCTTTGTGCGGCTGCGTTTCCATCTTGCCCTGGCCAGGACTATGCTAAGTGCCCTGCAGTGTAAAGGACTTTGCCAAGACCTTTACGAAGAAAGCCTGTCACTCAATAGCTGAATATCATATCTTGCAATTCAAAAATATTTAGCTATTATCCTAATGCTCAATAGAAATATTAAACTTCCCTTTAGTACTGTCTATCCAGAGCAGTTCTGTGAACATGAACTAAATACACAGCTGACTCATACCAGATCAGAGAGAAAGTGATGATGGCTTAACACCAGATTGTACCAACTGTGAAGATAGAAGACCTACAAGGGTATAGTTTGTCTTTCAGTTTGCTAACCTTACTTAGTGTGCTGGCAATTAAAAAACAAATCACTGCATCTTCCTGAAAACTGCTCAGTATTTTTATTGCCCAATTCTCCAGTGAGCACCTGGAAATCAAAACGTTTTGAAAATTCTCATTGAAAAAAATCTGCAGTTGTTTCACTGAAATAAAAATATGCTTGTGATGGTCTGGATTTAATGAATGAAGCAACAAAAAAAAATCCCCAGATATAAGGTTCTGAAGCAAAGGCTTGCTTTTGTTCTTTCACTCAGAATAACAAGGCTGTGATCCACAGGTCAGCACAGTAAGTGCTACTACAGTACAGTAATTAGTTGCAAAGCCGCAGCCTGGTCCAGTATATAATCTTTCCACTCTAGTTATTGGCAACCATGACTTCTGACAAGATTGGAGACTTCTCCTCTGGTATTTTTCTGCTCTTGTCCGATGTCCTAAGTATAATTTTCTTTTGTTTTCTTTCTTTCCTAATACTGCTCATAACCCATGTTCAAAGTATAAGCAGACATGGCATTGAAATGAGACATATAGACAAAACAGTTTAAAGGCAGTAGAGGGCAAGAGGGGATATAGGAAGATAAATAATTTCCTGCCTATCATCTCACAGTCTATGCAGCCCAATAGCAAATTAGACACTTGATTGTGATTTGATATTTAAGGCTTGTATGTTGTGGATCAGTAAGCAGTCGTTACTGTGTTTAGCAGTAATTCTGGTGAACAAGATTTAAAATTAGCCAGCCAGTAAAGTTTTGAAAAATAGTGTTAAATGCTTACCAATACTTCAGCTGCAAGCACTTCTATTCTATTCCCAGCTATCACAGTTTAGTCAGTACAAGATTTAAAAAAAATAAAGTTTGCCTATTAAACTCTGTTAATGCATATATTGTATTCTCTGTAGTCCTGTTATCCCTCTAAGACTTTGATACAGATTATTCTTAGTAACCAGATTTCTATCTTTAGTCACAGTGATACAATCTTGTTGTCTTCAGATGCTGTTGTCCCCAGATTCATACAATAGCTGTCTCACAACCTGTTTAGGTTCAGTGATGACACAGCCTAAACCCACCATATTGACTGCTACAAAGACAATATTCTAAATCAGTGTAGTGTCACATGCAAGCTGCCTACTTTCAAACGTGAAGCCTGTACAGTTCACCCCTTCAGAGAAACCCAAAACCAACATTTTATGATGCTTTCTACATCAATAAGAGGGGTATTTAGTAGACCAAAATAGGAAAAGCTTTGAAGTTAATGATTAACAATGTAGGAAGCCTTCCCAGTTTCATTCTTGATGTGTCCCCAAAGGGACAATCTCTACTCTGGTGCTAGGCAAAATTTGGAATTGCACCATGTGATCACAATATGACACTGTGCAGATGTCATCAGCAGTATCGTCTTGAACGAATATGTCTGCTACTGTATTTTGGGGGTGGGGGGAGGCTAAACTGGTAGACGTACTCTGAGAAGCCTTTACCAGTTTGAACTCTCCAGGAGCAAAAGGAAGAGAGACAGATGCATTGAAAATCCCAGCAGGCAGCCTTAAATATCAAATAGTCCTTAAATTGCACAGTAATCTCAAGATATAGGTGCCCACAAGCATAATGACGAGCGTGATTTACATATCTGAGGAAAATAAATGTTTAAAGTTCAAGCACCAGGAGTAAAGAGCAGCTGAACTTGGGTACTAAATGTCCCTGGTCTGAACTGGAGCTCATGAGTTTCATATTCAAAACTTGTCAAGAAATCACCGAAATCTGGACCTTTCACTAGCAACGTCTGCATCCTATTCCTTAATTAAGCCATTTTACATATTTTCAGGATTCCTGCTGTCATAAAAGTGAATCTTTTATTTGTGCAGATTGTTTGAGCCTCAGGAATGGGGAAAATAAGAAGGGCATATGGAGGGAAAGAGAAGTGTCATATTCCCTCAGGAAAGCTCTTTCTCAAAGGAGAAATCTTACCAACCCCATGGAGCCCTGCAGGCATTTATAGCAGGCAAAAAAGGAGCACCTCTGCAATCACCAATATCCTGGCAGGAGGCTGCAGAAAACTCAGCTTTTATCCATGTTTGAGTCTCAAAGATGAGCTGTGACTTTTAGAAAATGAGAGCTCTCTTCCTGAGGCAAATGCTAATAAAAAGTAAAAACAATGCTCTCAGATTTATAGTGCATCATTCTGAAGAAACCCACTGGATGCAAAAGCCTCTCCCATTCTTTAGTTATCTTGTAAATAAATATCTTCCTTTCATGTGGAAGATACTTAACCATTTTTCATGCTGTTCTTAATTATAAATGAGAATGGGCCAAACTATAACCTCCACAACACTGTTCAAATGATCTTTTTTCCATTATAATTGATATTTTAGATCACTTTATAACTGCCTCAGCAATAAATTCATGCCCATTATTTGTAATAAATGCTGGCCTCATTTAAGTATGTTGGCTGTATTCCCAGAATAATGCTTTTGGAAGGAAATCTGTTCATACAGGGAAAAGTGGGGGAGAGTGAGGAATGACCTGCAACCCCTAAAAATCTCATTAATAACTAACCGCAGCAAGAGAAGATAGAAATCTTGCCATAGTTAATCAAGGTCTCAACCTGTTAAAAATCTGATCTAGACATACACAGAAGCATTCCTCTTACCCCTCAAAACAGCTCAGCCCAGACCAGCCTGTTTGTTAGTTCAGGTATTGGCAACATGTAAGTTTGCAGCACAGCTAAATAGTGAAGGACCAAGACTACAGCGAGTGCACAACAGGCAACTGCTGAGTCTGGGAGGAATATGTTTGTATCCTGAGAAAAGGTGTCACTGATGCAGCCGGGTCAATACAGTGGACAATTTGCTTCTGCAGCGCTTGTAATGGAGTCTGTACATTCCTTGTTCCATCTCTGCACAGTGGCAGACCCAACAGCAGAGGAGTGTCCCCTGCAACCTATTCTTGTTGGAAGTGTCGTCTTGGTTAGGTGAGAGCTCTCAAAATGTATTAGGGCATTTATTTTAGGGCATTTATATTAGGGCATGACCTGTTCTCTGGCACAAAGCTACCTATCTTGATAAACAGCTTACCCACCTCAACTGCCTTACTTGAATGGCTCTGAGCCCCTTCTCTGCTTCAGCTAAATGTCTACATATACCTTGGCCTCCCAAGAGCAGCTGCTTCCCATGCTCCACCTGCAACATCCACTAATTTCCTTCCTACACTTCTTAGGCTACTGGGAAGGGCAGGGGAAGAAGCATGGGGCTGGTGTGAGGTGTGACGTCTTGTCCTATTAGAGGAGATAGGTAAAGCAGAAGAGATGGTCCTGCAACAAGGAGGCATGGGAGCGTCCTGGATAGGAAGAGAGCAGGCTTGGAATGGTGCTGAGGAAAACTTGGGTAAGGACTGCAAGGACAGCTGCTGCTGTTGTTCTGGAAAGGGCCACTCCTGCCTATGGTATCATGATAAGAATTGCGGCAGTGATGGCAGCATTGGCAAGTGAGTGATCAAAAGGCTTGCCTAGACTAGGCAGCATCTCCAGCCTGCCACCCTCCATGGGCTTCCATGCCAGCTCCACTCATGAGCATGTGGCAGGGTAACATATGTGGTGTAGGCAAGAGAATGAAATAAGGCTTGCAGATAAGCTCAGCAATGGGAGGGCAGGGCTGGCAGTTCAGTAGTAAGTCCTGGATTGAAGTGCCTGGGTAAGTAGGTAGGTGGCTGCAGCCTGCTAGTTTCTGTGGGAGTGCAAAGCAGCTGAATCACAAATGGTTGGGTTTGTTGCCATTGTCAGCTGAGCTAAAAACTAAGCAAATAATCAAGGAAATTTGCAGTTATTAATGTCCATTTATTACTACACTTGAAAGCACATAAGGGCAAAACCGAGCTTGTACAGGAAACAAATCTGTCAGTTCCCTACCCTCTTGCACTTGACATAGCAACCAGTGTTCTTCTAGTCCAGGTTATTTGCCTTTGACATTTTTCGTATTTTTTCTCAAAAAAGGAAAAGAGAAGGCAAATGTTTATTAGGCAACTGCAACTAATCCCCAGATGGCATCATCATAAACCTCTAATTTCCTGGATTACAACAGAGGTTGCAATTGTAGGAAAGAGATTTGCCCACATGGCAGTGGGCAAATGTGATAGTCTGGGATGAAGGGTACCAAGGCAAATGGGACTGCACCTTTTTTCTTTCATCTTCTTGTCTGTCATCGTAGAATCATAGAATAGTTAGGACTGGAAAGGACCTTAAAATAATCTAGTTCCAGTCACCCTCTGTCATGGGCAGGGACACCACACACTAAACCATGTCACTCAGCACTCTGTCCAACCTGGCCTTGAACACTGCCAGGATCCCTACAGTGTAATCAGAAAAAGCTAGCAAACACAGAAATGATGTCTTTAATCTTGGTGATGGTCTCTCTGGTCTTCCCTTCCTTCCAACACCATCTGCTGTCTGCCATTCTACCCAGGGCACCATATATTCTTATCATGCTTTGCCTAGACTGTAAGCTGTGTTACCTATTTACCACATCTTGAGTTTATTTTGGTTCTACTGAATTGCCAGAATTTCTCTGAGGAATGGAAGAGAAAGAAAATAATTGTTTCCAGCAGTTCATGATGTAGAAAAATCTAATTAAATTTCAAGGGATGCAGACGGCTTCCTTGCACTAAAGACTATCCCCTGCTGAATTGCAAAAAGCATATTGCAAATAACAAAGGATCTAAAACTTAAAAGTACACCAAATATAAAAGCAAACAAAAAACTGCTGCAAGGATATTTTATGCCAGAAATCATTAAACAACTGCAATTGAAAGGCCATTACCAACTCACACTATAATAAAAGGCATTATAATTTCAGTCTGAACAACTAGGGTGACACTTTGTACACTGTATATTTGTCTCCCATGGGACACATCTTGACACTGCTGTTTATTAATATAGGTGATAATCATAAAATGAATGACTGGATTGATAAGAGTATATTGAGAACAGCTGCTAAAAATAGCTTAAAGAACAATGCACATTGTATCTTTACTGGAATCCTTGAAAACAAACAGGAAAGACTGTAAAAATTACTGAAAGTGTGATATAATGAAGGCCATAGCATTCAGAGGAATCCGAATCACACTTCCATCACAACTAATTCTGAGTTTCACTTTCTTCTTATGAGAGCAGGAACCTGTCCTGAGCAAAACAAATCACATAGGTTATTAGTTATTGGGTAAAAGGTAGGTGTTTATCTCTGTATTGTACTATCATCTATATTTGTCAAGTTAGAAAACATACCAGTTTTAAACTAATGCTGTTTCTGGATGCCAGCCAATTCTTCTTATAATTGTCATCTTTTTTCCTTCTTTCACCATTTCAGTTATTCGGGTGCTTCCTAGCCTGGGAGACACGAAATGTCAGCATTCCTGCTTTGAATGACAGCAAGTACATCGGAATGAGCGTATACAACGTGGGAATAATGTGCATTATTGGTGCTGCTGTTTCATTCCTTACTCGGGACCAGCCCAATGTGCAGTTCTGCATCGTTGCTTTAGTCATAATATTCTGCAGCACCATTACTCTCTGCCTTGTATTTGTACCTAAGGTAAGTGAATTTGTTTAGCATGGGTCTGGATTTTTTCATTCTGTTTTGTAATTGTGATTTAATATGTAAAAGCTCATTACCTTTTCAAGTATAGAGCATGTGTGTGAATTCTAAACCAAGCTCATCTATAATTGCTTGTCTATAGATCCTGAGAAGAAGAATAAAGTTTCATGAGATTCTGGAGAAAGTGGAATATGCAAAGTTACAGGAATGTGAATACATGTGTTTCTAATGCCTATATCTTTATTGAATGTATGACTGGGGAAACAAAATATTGTTTTCTGTAATTTCAGTAGCCTCCATTTTTAATTTTTGGAAACTTTTTGTAAAGGGTGATAAGTGGGGATTCAGGAGGGATAGGCCCAGTTGTCTGCTCTGCCATGTTTCTTACGTACCCTAAAGAAGATAATCAAGATCTCTGCTTCTATACCTGGAAAACATTACAAGCTTTCTGGTTCACTGGCATGCTGTAAGGCCACCTATGTTGAAACCTCTAAGGTATCCAAGTACGGTTTTCCTTCAGAGGAAAACTGTTTGTACACTGCAAATGTTGACACTGAAGGTATGTTTATTAATACTGAAATGAATGGAAATGAATGGACTAAGTGTGGCAAAGACTGGGAGGCATAAACTTTCATTTCTTTTTGCTCTTTTGAGCTCTAAAGATATGTTTGCTGTGCATTGTTTTAAGAACTGAAAAGATACTTACCCACAGAAGGATGGAACTTGATTATTTCACTTTAGACATGAGGATGACACATCTTGTGTGAGGGGAAACTGGTTTCTACATAAGCTTACTTTAATAAGGTCCCAAGTTCTGGAGAATGTATTTGATATTTTTAAGTAAAATGTAAAATGGTATTAATTTAAAGTGACTTCCATAAACCTAGCTTATTACCCCAGATTAGATCTGTATACAATTGGGTATATGAAATATTTGCAAGGCAAGAGTCAAGATGCAGATCCTCGCACCTCTGGAATCTGATCATAGGTTTTCAAAAGAACAGTGATAAAAATGTTGTCACACTTTACTGGTCCATGTTCAATCATGTATTGAGCAAATTATAGCAAATAAATCTGGCACTAAATGTCATACCTTGGTGATGGTTCTAACAGGAGGACCAGGAACTATATGTGCAAAAGGAACAAGTTAATAAATCTATCTCAAAGTTTTCCCTCTGAAAGAAATTAGAAGTACAAACTAGCAACAGAAGCTGACTTCTGATCTGCAATATAGCAAAATAATTCATTCTCCAGGGCCGACTAGCCAGAATGTTTTTACAAGTTCTGCAATTCACTTCTCAAATATTAAAAAGCTGTACAGACATACATAGTCATGTTTTTATTTTGTACTTTAAGGAAGAATCACAACTTCTTTCTAAATTAAGGGTACACATACAAACACAGCAATGGAGAGTACTTCAAACTACTCCAAGATTTAAGCGTGTAAGCTGCATGAAAATGCATATTAAAACTCTGATGTCAAAAAAAACCTCCACAGAATGTCAGAACTCTCTTCAAAGACATAATATTATTAATGATGCGACATGCTCTTCTGCCCCTTTGCTTTCATGCTCCTTTGCCCAACCTTCTTTTCTCTGCTGCAGGCTTTGAAATGACTTTTCTGTTTCCTTTTTTAACCCCTTCATATGCTCTTCTTTTAAACCCCAGTTACCCTGCCCTTATTTTTACTCTCAGTTCTTTCTATCCAAAAATACAAGCATGAACCATAGCCTTCTAGTGTGAAGTACTTCATCTCATTCTGTGTATTGTCAGGCTTCCAAATGCTCAGCTATTTTGCATTAAAAATGGTCATTGTATAGACTACAAAAAAAAAAAAATAAAAAGAAAGAAGAAGAGTTTGAAGCAGGAGCTGGAATGCAGCACTTCCAATGCTCATGTGAGTGCTTTCACAGCTGGAGAGTTCTTCCCACACTTGTATATTTTGCCCCACATTTCTTCCCACCCTGCTCTGACACAGTTACAGCAGGATGGCTGGCAAGCACTCTCTCCTTCAACCTGCTCCAGCACAGGTTTCACAATAGCCTGCCTGGACCCTGCAGAAGGTTACACCTGACACTACCCAAACTGTACATCTAGGTAAGATGTTAATGTGACACAGGCATCAAATCTTTCCCCTTAAGAAGTATGTAGTCAATTATTATGATTTTGGGGACAGGGAGATTGCTGATGCAATACTAAACTCTGTGGCTCATCAAGTGTGGGAGATGATAATGAATCTAGGAAGACTGCAGTTTTCATTTATTAAACTGTGGCCAGAGACATGCAAGCAGCAATGTTGCTTTGGGGCAGGTAAGTTACTTCTCTGCTATACAGAGTAAAATGTATTCCTTTTAACTTTTCTTCAGCTGTCTCCTGGGTCAGCAGTGCTGGAACTTAATTTTATCCCACAGTCCTTTTAGGAATATGACTAGGCAACTATTCAATAATGTAAGCAAAGTAAGGAACGAAACATGGCATTTTCCCCTTTCTTCTTGTCAGCTCTATTAATCTTATTTACTTATAACATGGCAGTTACGGTATTTCTCCAGTTAAATGTTCACCTCATTCACTGATGTTTGGTTCACCACCAAATTCCTCAGAAAAAATGTGAGGAAAATCCCATAGTAGAGTAAAATAGATCAGAGGGAAAATGTTCATTGCTTTTTCCATTTAAGGTATCCTCAAATACAAATGATAGCCATTATACTGCATCTTACTTACAGTAACTGAGTAACTGTAGATATTCTTATTGTCTGATAAAAAAAATATTCAAATATTTTTTAAACTGTTACAGATTTCTGGGTTCAAGGATATCTTGCAGAAGTGATCTGCAGATTTCAAATATACATTTTGTATATTTTTCTGGTTAGAGGTTAATTAGGTCTAATTGTCTTTTTAAGGGCCAACATGCCTATAGTATTTTTCAGGAGAATCATTACTTCACTACTTGATCAAAAGTTAGGTCCTTATTTCATGGCTGCAGATGCAGAACAGTTTCATGCTCTAAGGAGCAAGAGGAACCAATTCCAAAATGAGGCTATGTCACAAAATCTGTCTGTGCTTACAGAAAGATTGTCCTATCTCTTTTTCCAGAAAACTCCATACCTTTGGATTTATGATGCCGTACCTATGTGCTCAGTGAGGGGAGCTCATTCAGCTTTACCTGTGTATAAATATATATGTACACTGCTTGACAAGTAATGATAATTCTGTGTTCTCTAGAGTAATCTGAGAAGTTCTCTCTCCCTTGTCAAACAGCTAGTTGCTTTTTCCCTCATGTAGAGGTAATATTTTCACATTGTCACTGAGTGTTAAATCTCACTTATATTTGCTTAAATTAAATATGTTTAAGGTTAACTTTAGGTGACTTGCTTAATTTATATGAACAGATTTGGTTTATTTGGGGTCAGTAAAACCTAATTAAGTTTCTGTTACCTCCAGAGTGCAATATCCCGTAAGTTCTTTTGGTTAATACTCCTGCTTCCTGCCTTTCTCTGCCTGAGTGTTACTTTTAACAGTAGGAAAGGAGAAATTTCAGATGAAACTGCTTGGGAAGAGATGGTATTGGTGGGGGGATTTTTTTTCTTAAAGAAAGAATATATCCTTTGAATGTATAAAGATATCAAAGACAGTGAAAAAATGTTTAATGAAATACTAAAATATATTTTAAATGTAATGAAAATAATTCAAATCTAGTTAAAATTGTTTTTCCTATTTTTTAACACTTCCCTTTGCAAAATTATTTTAGTTCAACCTATTCTGTAAAGTTACTCAGAAATTGTCTTAAGTACTTGCACATGGCAAGCAGAGCTCACTTGAAAGTCAGAAGGGAACTCTTTGCCTTTCAATAATTTGAGCTATAAAAGAAATAGCTGCAAAAATAAAACTGTGGACAGGATTTCTTAAGGCTTTTAAACCTTTCAGCTCATTACACTGAGGACAAATCCAGATGCAGCCACACAGAACAGACGATTTCAGTTCACTCAAAATCAAAAGAAAGAAGATTCAAAAACATCAACATCAGTCACCAGCGTCAACCAAGCCAGCACATCTCGACTAGAAGGATTGCAGTCAGAGAACCACCGCTTGAGAATGAAAATTACAGAGGTATTGTTTAGTCTATATATTGCCCAGGCTTTCTTTTTTCTTATTGTTTTTCATTACAATTCTATAATCTGCTTAAAGGTTGACTAGTTTTTAGAGGAACAAAATTGTTTCTCAACAGAAAGCTACTGAAAAAATAAGGAGTAGATGATTTATAGAAATAACTAATTAATACAGCAGATACTTGGCAGGTATGATAAAATGAAAATGCACCTTGGCAAATTAAAATGAAACTTTCCTTATTTATTTGTAACAGGCAAATTACTCTGCTGTTCCACATGGATGTGCTGAGCACCATAGAGCAATAGCTGTAGAAGTATAACCTTTACATGCAAGTGTAAACTTAAGAGCTGTCTTTGTTCCTGTTTATGGCTGAGCTCAGAGACTGCTGTTGCTGTTACTTGTTAACCTCTCTGAGAGTTTGCTCAATAACTTGCTAGAAAGATTTTTACATCTACCACGAAACAGAATTACATATTTTCATAAGGTGGAAAAAACCTTTATGGTCATGTAAGCTGATCCGTTTGGCACAAAAGCTGTGAAGTTTCTTCAGTCTCTACTGAGAGAAAGGATAAGTACATGGGGTGCATGAATTCCACTGGCGCTATAACAGGTATATTTTTAATTATATCCATTTTGTGAGACAAGATAACCGTAACTGATCTATATCTTGCAAAATATTAACCTGCTCTTGCCTAGTTCATGAAGTATTCTTATACACTGAAGAAAAGGTATTTTATTGCAACCATTACTTCTTTATCTGGATCTTAACTAACAATTCCCTAGGTAACCAAAAGGTGTTTACTCAGACTAACAAAGACCCCAAAAACAAAAGTTCTCTCTTTTGTTAAAGAAATTTAGTTCAGCTTTGCCAGTTCCCCTTCATGTGAGAGCCTTGCAGTTTTTAATGAAGGCTCATCTGGCTACTGGCTATTTCACTTTCTTTACCCTACTGTATTTTTTTAGCTACTAAGTCTCCTAACTCCCAAGATCTCAGCCTGTGCCTTGCAAGGCTCACAGCTAAGTCTGGTCAGGTCAACTAAACCATACCAGCGCACTACTGATCTTTTTAGACTTTGCTTAAATAGATTGAATACCCAGTGCCAGTAGATCCAAATATGTGTTTCACTATCAAGGGAATTTGGAGTATGCTTTACTGTGGGCAAACAGCTACATCTCTGGCTTATCTACCTTGAGTTGCTATGTCCCAGTTCCATGAGGAATCAGTGTAAATTTAAATTCAGCACTTTTAAAATTCAGATAAGCCAGTAGTGAGTGAGATATGCTCTGAACACCACATCCTGTACAACTGTTCAGAGAGCATCCCATAACATCATTACTATGCTTGTATCTGGTTATTTTCTACTGGAGCTGTAGCCAACAGAATAAAAGTTAGCCTTTTTTGTTTCTTCCTCCATGCCTTATTTCCATTTTTTTAACTCTTTTAAAATTATTCTTGCAACAGCAGTTTAGTGCTAACTATCAGATAACGTGGTTTAAGACACAAGATATAAAACATGGGGTAGTTTTCAAATCAAAAACTAAAAACTGGGTTGGATTTTCTTCAAAATTTCACACACACAGAGGCACAAGCAAAAGAAGTCTAACAGGACTCTGTCTCTCTAAGGTAAAAGGAGGAAAAATAAATCTTTAGGAAAGCAAAATATTCCTGTAGAGTTGACTGCAGTTACTCACATGGCTGGTCATGTCCCCAGTGCTGTAGTTCATTTATATTCTCCTGTATGATCAATAATTTGACTCAACAAAATGGCATATCTATGCATGCCACATTTGTAAGCATAAATAATAGGTAGTTGAGAGGTTTTCAGTCTGGGCATTCTAATGCCCATTTCTTTCTCATTCTTCTACATCTGAATTGCTTAAACTTTCAACTACTGAAGCTTATTCTTCTCATGTCCTGTGTGCAATATCATAGCTGAATTCAGCTTGTTAATTGAAATATGATTTATAGAAGTAGTGTTTTACTGCTGTAAGAAAGGGGTATTTGGCACAGTGTGGAAATTGCATTGCCACCTGCCTTCTAGTCTAATTATAGAAAGCAACGAAGTCTTTGCAGATACCTGAAGTTCAGACTTGAATTTTTAGGGATTCGTATTCTTTCTCTTTTGCAGCTGGACAAAGACTTGGAAGAGGTCACAATGTAACTGCAGGACACTCCTGAGAAAACAACATACATTAAGCAGAACCACTATCAAGATCTTAATGACATTCTTAGTATACGGAACTTTACAGACAGTAAAGGTGAGAGTTAGTAAAATCCATTAGTACCTAAAGCCACCGAGATTTTGAATAGCAGTTTCATTGGATTGGTTCCTGAGCAATCAGAACTTGGGAAGAGACAGAGATTTAAATATTTTGGTTGTGCTGCAGAAAGCATGCAGATTCAAATAAGCTATATGGTACCCACTGAGCAGTTATTTCTCTGTATGTTTTCTTCTATTGTATGCCCTGTGTGCGTAATAGACATGGTAAAGTGGAAAACTTAAGAAAGTATACTTGTGTTCAGAAGGCAAGTTTTCTTCACTGCCTGGAGGGAGGAAACTCGCAGATTATTTCAGATCTTGTGAGAGTTAATCAAGCCAGCGTTCAGCAGTAGGAAGCCCAGTTTAGTATGAGCTTGTCTGAGTAGGGTGCTCAAATCTTGCTTTTGGACACTGCTAACAAGCACATAGAACAGAAGCATGTAAATATTTCAGTGATGATTTGGACTCTAAATGTAGAATCGAAGGCACTCATGTATGAAAATTCTTCCCCAGGAACTGATAAAAAAGGATTTCATGATGACTGTTATATTCCTAAGTTGTTTCTACTGTGTCTCTTGCATTGCTCCCTAAAGAAATACATGTGAAAAAATTGCTTCCATTAAGGCTATTTTGCTTTTGGGAAGCAATAAGATCTGCTGTACGGTGCAATAAAGTGGAAGCCAGGACACCCAGCTTCCATTTCTGACTCTAGAATGTATCTACTTTGTGACTTTTGGCAAACGACTTTATACAGATGACTATTACTATAGTGTGTGAAAAACTAGTTGCCCTGTGTTGGGAAGTCGTAGACTTATATGTTTGTTGCAATGAGAGGCTCAGGCTTCCTGTTGATGTGGCAGCAAAAGCTCGGTTAAGTGGAACAGAAGTTCCTCCTGTAAATATAGTTGTTGAAGAATAATTTTAGAACAACAGCAATGGTTCACATATGCTTTTGAAGCCTATTGAAGTTTTGGTTGGATAAGGTTGATTTTTCATGCACCTTTTGTTTTAGCCTGGGTATACAATTGGTTGTGTAACTTGTGAGGAAAAAAAAAAAGGAAGAGCTCCATAGAGTTCCCAGTGTCCTTTTTAAAATTAAAAAACAGAAGGGGGGAAAGGAGGAAAAGGAAAACGTAAATAGCTGCTGGAGGCGTGTGATTATTGGGCTGAGATCAGCAGCAAGAACTAACATCAGTGAGTGGGATGAGACAGTTTTACCAAGTGTTTGAAAGGAACACATAGAATGTTCCACTCATGTCAGATGCTCCAGAAAAAATGATAAATCATGAATAATGTTTCAAGCAGAAAAGATACAGTACATTGTGCCAAATGCCCATCTGAGTTTGGGTTGAAGAAACAAAAATGATTCTCAAGAGATACAACGGTTATAAATTTAGGATGGGATGCTTCCCACAGCAGGTTGCGCTCCATTAGCAGTAGGATGCTGGCAAAGAAATCAAGGAGAAAATATAACCTTTCTGCACTCACTTGTGGCTATATCTACAAAAGACATTGATACCTAACTGCTGCTTTAAGCAGCAGAATCCCAGGTTGTCCATGTTCCTAAGTGTCCCCTGTACAGTTCCCCAAATTCTACATTTCTGCTGTGAGGTATATATTTAAAATCACCTGTAAGTACTAAGCCCTAACGCACAGAGTAGCTTGCAACTATGTATTATCAGGCTTTGCAGGGTAGATACTCTTCTGCATGCTGAAGTCACTGGGCACAGTTTTCTGAATGGACCTACTACATAAAGCTCCACACAAAAGAGAGAGGTGAAGAAGGACTTTTTCCTTGGCCCGCTTTATACTGGACAGGTTAGAGCATCTATTAATCTTGGAATGAGGAAGAACCTGGATCCCAGTTTGCATCAGGTGGTTGAATCTTGGTCCCACACTGGGTGGTGAATGCCCCAAGCATGAGTATTATGAAGTATCCTGATCCTGACTCAAGTGACATCAAATATTCATACTTCCCGGCTCTGAGCCACCATGTCCACAGCCCTTGCTAGCCTTTTTCTGTCCCTCTGTTTCCATTTCTTCTGCCTCATGTTCTCTCTCTTTCCTTATTTCCCTGTCCCTTAGCTACATGTCTGAATCTGCTATTTCTCTCATTGCATCCATTCCCAATAGTCAACCTCTGCGTTTAATTTAAATTTGCCATTCCAATCAAAATAACAAGGCTTTGGAGAATTCATGCTGCTGACTCACTGCTGCTTCTGTGCAGATGCAAACAGACATCACATAAATGGTACTTAAAAAAATCCTGGCCCTTACGGCTATAAGAAAGCTAACTCTGACTGACATAACTATGCTTTCTGTAGCTATGTATTTCATGTAACTTTCTGTAAATGAAGGTACAGAAGCCTGAAATTATACATCCCTGTTGGTACTTGAGCAAAGCTTTGGAACTGTGAATAATTAGCATGACCTCTGGAAGTGACCATGCCTCTCACCTCCACCGTGCAGCTGAGGAAGCCAGTCCAGTGTTTTTAAGGTGATGACAAGGTTTGTGCCTGCTTTGAACCTTGTAAAAAACGTGAGCTGAGAGAGTGGAAGTAGGATAGAGAAGAGAGATGCTAAAAATAGCAGCTGACTTGGAGCTAAAAATCGTAGCAGATCATTTGCCACATTTGTATTGTGGACATGGCTGAATCCTGTCAGTCTCCTTTATAAAATGTCTTGCTGTTCTTGAGGAGTTCATATAGAGAATTTCATGTGGTGTATCCCATTGTTATTGCTTACACAAATTCACTGCACTTCAGAGAACTGATAATAACACAAGACTTATGAAATGCATCTCAAACAAGTCCTAATAAAACTTTAATGTCATAGTACACTTCAGTGGGTTTCTCATCTGTAAAAATTGTCCACAGTTAAAATTGCTAACTTCTACAGCCAAGTGCCAAAGGAGATTATTTGAATTTTCCCCTTCCTTCCCCACCACCCTTATTTGCATCGAATATGGATTTAGGATACAAAATTTAAATAACTTTAACCAAAATAGGCAGACACAGCTGTTTACTCCTATAACTGCCTGACCTCAGGCAAGATTTCCTAACTTTGGGATTCCTGGTTAGTTATTAACAGCAGCATACTAACAGCAGCAGCTCCTGGTGTAGCCCAGGAGGTCTTTGCCAACACAGGGACTTCTTTATGGCTCAGTCCAGTACATCTCATTTAAATACAGATATTATCAGAATCACTCATCTTTTGTTCACAAACCTCTAATGTCCCTGAGACATCTATAGCAATTGGCTGTGTAAGAAAAGCAATTAGGAAAATGTTGCTTGTATTTTATGGCTTGATTGCTTACTTTTTAATGCAGGCTTTTTGTCTGCACTGCTAGGCAGCTTTGTGTGGTCAAGCAGTTCCCCACGAGCTCCATGGACTGCAGCTCTGAGACCTCAATCAAGTGGCTTCCTCAGCTGAATTTAAAAGAGCATCACTCTAACTTCTAATACATTGCTCAGATGATTTTAAGTCACTGTGTTTGCTGGTGACTTCAGCTCTGTGTGCAGTGCAACATGAACTTCTCCCCTGGCATTTGTGGGATCTGGTTGCCTTGCATTACAGCCCGGGTTTGAGGCAGGGATGGGCTGTAGGTGAGACCAACACTTGGTTAGTGCAGTTCTGTTACTGGCAGTGCTGTTCAGCAAAAAGAGCCAAGCTTGGAGACACGGCTGAGTTTTCCAGGTTGACATTTGGAAAAAGGGGAACAAATGCTTGTAACTGTGATGCTGAGTAAAGAGGAAGGTTGTGTTTCACAGCTCCAGGGAAGAAATGCCCTGAAACAGGTGCAAACCAGAGCTTCCCAAAAGGGCTCCCTGCACTCACGTAGCTGGTATGCCAGAATCAGGAGAGACTTTGTGAAGGTAGAAGTTATTTCTACTGTGCAAGTGCTTGCAGAGATAAAAGTTGAAAAAATACAGAGAATTTCCTATGTGGTTGGGGGGCAGGGGGAAGAGAGAGGTTGGATAATTTTGCTATGCTTGGAATCGCACAATCTTACTCTATTTGACTTCTATTTGACATTTTATTATATGAAATTATTTCCACATGAGTGATTCATAGATTGCAAGGGGTTCATATAAAGCCAAGCTCAGAAGAAATCCTGCAGAAGAATCTGCATTTATTTCTACCTTTGACAGTACATTTCAGAGTAGCACATTAGGGAAATTAATAAATGACAGCCATCCTATGGAAAGTACATAAGAAACAAGAGGCAGCCTTGCAATAGTCCCCACTTACAGACAAACCCTTTTCTCGGGTTCTCTCTCTGCAGGCACCCTTGCTTGTTCAGAAAGCTTTTTCTGTTCTGAGCTTGAAAACAGCCTTTACTCATTGCTGTAAATGGACTGGGAGCATTCATTTACATGTCAGATATGCCTACATACTGTCAGTTGTCACCCCACTCCAATGTTTTCTAGTGTTAGTTTTTCCCCATGGAAAAGCAGCTCAAAGGAAAACAGATTTCAAAGGCATGTTGCTTGTAAACGTCAAGCAAAACAGAGTTCTTCTGTGACAGAGGGGAGAAATATTACTTCTAGGAAGTTAGTGTGATTCAAGCATTAAACCTGAGATTGAAACCACAGATTCAAAGGAAAGGCTTTCAGAAATAGCTCCTTTAAAGGAACACTGTTTCAAGGAAAGGATATAGTTCATTATATGCCTTGTATATAGAAATATATATACGTACACTAGTTTCTATGAAGCCTAGCAAATCGATTCCAAACCTGAAATTGGAGCTTGTTTCTATTTCAAAAGGAAAACCAAACTGCCAGAGGTTCAGTGCCTGTCCTTCCTTGCACAGAATAAATCTGTAGTAAAGGGTGTTTTATCTGATTTAAGGTAGTATAAATCAGAGGAGAATCTTGCCGGCTTTTCTTTTAAAAACTCTTCCTTTCAAAACATAGGAATCATATGTCATGATTTAGACTGCCTGGTGCTGTGAGCTTAGTTCAGGAGACTTTCTGCTATACGCAGCAGACAATGTGATACTTTTCATCCTTCATTTTAATTTTGCCTGGCTAGTCATGTGTCCCAGTCCAAACAGAGCTGTGAAAAATTACAGCAGATTTTAACAATCTAGCTTTAAAGTTTCCTGAGTTCTTGAGTAAATCAACAAGGTTATCTCTGCCACCTCTTATAAGCCATTATTAAACCATATTTACTTCTTTGTGGAGCATAAAGTATGCTTTCTAGCAGAGAGAAAACAACAATGGAATTGCAGAATGCAGGGCAAAAAGGAATTCTGACATCCAGTTGTATAAGCCATGGGAGGAATATTGCCACTAAAGTGTAATGATGAAGATGTTTAATAAAGCTGCAGTGTACAAACAGCAACAAAACACACTTCTAGTTAAAGAAATAGAGTTCCTAAAATCTAGGAAGAAATAGCAGCAGTGGTAGTCACCTAGAGTTTTCTGCCTGCAGCTGAACAGGCGTTAAAATGCACAGTGCATTTAAGCCAATCCAGGTAATTTTGACAGCACCAGGTTGTGGGGTTATTATACATACATCAGGTCTGAAACGAGCATCACCCCTGGCAGAGGGAGAGGCAAGCAGCTGGGAACAGTGACCTCCTCGCTAAGCCTCCTCATAGCCAGCATCACATGTGCCCTTTCAGCTCAGAGCTTTGTAATTG